>JAQIXN010000030.1:0-90896 GCA_034698145.1 Proisotoma minuta | reverse complement strand
GTGGTGAGGGAGTGAGTGAGAAGGTAGCGAGAGAAATGCTCCGACTTGCTCCATTCAGCCCTTTCATAAAAAGTGCCGGCAGAGAAAAACGTAATCTTTCGATTTTAATATGGTGATAATTATTATTAATCAGTTACAAATAATTTTGGATGTTATAAATTGATTGCAGTATAATTGGGTAAGAATTTTCACTTGGACAAAAATTATTATTGGTATAAATAATAAAACTTATTACAAATATTCCTAAAAGATGTATTTTTGTGTAGTAATTTGTTTAATTTTTATTACATTAAAGTTACAGTTATTATTTTCCAGCGTCTTGGTTCTTGCGCAAAATTACAAATCCTTCCAAAATTGGCGACAGAGCTATGTAATCATCAGTGGCTAGTTCAGCGCGTTCTCCATGTCCCAACAAAACTGGAGTGGTGTATGTTTGGAAACCGGTAATCGTCTTTGGCTTTCCTGCTACACCGACAGTGTCCAAAGCTTGACCCACGCGAACAGAGACTGGAAGAGGCTTCAGATCTTCATCAAAGGTAGCCAACATCCGGGGATTCATTGCAGTGGCCAAGCAATACAACATGTAATGCCCTCTTCCCAAAATCGTTCCTCTCACATCCAAAAATGCTGTCAATGTGCTCAGCAGTCCAGCCAAAGAAACAGGACACATTAATTGACGATCAGAATGAAATGGGGACAGAGTCATTGTTCCTTTGCCAAGATGAACTAATCCTTGAGCAATTCTGACCATAAACAAGTTGTTTGAATCTTTTGCATGATATTGAGACAACTGACGTAGCATTGCTGCAACTCTTGCATTATTTGTTCCAGCTCCAACGATGCCCATAGCAAATATAGAATTGAGGGCAACCTCACTATCGACATCATGAGAAAATTTGCTTAGCGTGTCCAAAACACTCAGGCGAGGATTGGATACTGACAAAAGTGCAAGGCCCAAAGGAACAGCTTTACGAATTGTGGGCTCACAATAACGAAGCAGGTGACCAAATGTTCTAAAAGCCATTTCAGTTCCAATATCTTCACCCATTGCAATCAGGGCGATACCCAACGCTGCCACAGATTGTTGAGAGCTCAAATCCACGGGTTCTTTTTCTTTTGGCTTTTCTTTTGAACTTCCAGCTTTTTCTTTATCTTCAGCAGCTTCTTTGCTAGTAGTTGCTTTTTTATCTTTTGACTTTGCATCCTTTTTCTTCTTATCTTCATCCTTTTTCGAGCTAGAGTCTGCAGATACTGGCTCATAATGTTCCGAACAGACATGAAGAAGTTTTTGAATCTTGAGAACATTGCCAGTACCAGCATATGCACAAACTTCAACCAACGTCATTGCCATTGATTTGAAAGGATCTGGGATTACTTCAAGTGACATCAATGCAATTTCAGCTTGCTCTTGTTTACCCAAGAAATTTAGACCAAGACCTAATGCAATGTATTTTGCTTGTGCTTCTTTTAATTCTGGTTCAGTTCTTTCCATAATGCTTTGAAGAAGTAGTGTGGTGACCTCAGAGTTACAAGTTCCGACTGCAACAAGACCACATGCTAGGGCAGCAAGTCCAATTACTTCCATTCCAACATTCCCATCAAGTACAACTGGGGAAAGAAGGGTGATGATATCTAGTCGATTTGTCCCAGCATAAGCAAGACCCAAACCGAGGATGGAACCAATTCTCATTGTTTGACTTGTGTGGTTGACGTAGTCGGAGAGAAGGGCAAGAGCAGGATCACATTCATTGCGAACGCCAGAGTTGACTATTCCACAAGCTAGGAGAGCTCCTGCTTTAATATAGTCTTCAGCAGAATAAAGATATTTGTCAATCTGGCCAAGACCACCATCCACATCCCACAACAAAATTAATCCAAGAGAAGCAGTTGCACTCAACATTCCATGTTCCTTGTTCTTGTAAAGCCATTTGTTCCCATCTTCAGTTAGCAGCTTATCTTTTCCAAATCCAGCATTAACAAACCCAGAGACGAACGAAGCAGCCAAATTTTGTCTTGCCGAATCTACTTGTGTGCTAAAGCTTTGTTTAGGTCCATCTACAAGATAATCGATGTAATATTATTGATCTCGAATCAATCAACCAACAACAATCTAAAACGTAAAAAAATATATATATATATTGTTAAACTTACCCAAATGTGTTTTGTAAACTTCATCTGGAGTTTTTGGTTCCAAAATATCAAGCTCACGGCCCAATGCAAGAAAATTGGTATTGAGTTGACCATTAATTGTTAAATCCAGAAGTGCATCGTAATCCTCATCGTCAGCTGAGATTTCAGCATGAATCTTTTTTTTTTAACGACAAAGAAAGTTGTTAGTTATTTTCAATGTGGTATTATTAATAAATCAATATTGTCTGTTATTGTGTCGCACCTGCTGACGCCCAATCATAAACGCCATTTGTCGTTTAACTGACGAATCTGGACATGCCTCCATGATTTCATTCACAAGTCCGACATCATTAAGTTGCATTGCCACTCTTAGTGCTCTCGGCCATTGGGCAAACTTTCTAAAGATACGAAGCGAAGTTTTGAGTAGTTCCATATTTTCTGGATCGGGAACATAAGCCACACAGCTAGTTAAATAAGCACAGACTCTAAGATGAGAATCTTCGTCCACAAATCTTTCCAAAAGTTCCAAATGTTCAATTTCCATCGCAAGATCACAAGCCTCAGCCTCAGCATTATGATTCAAATTGTACGGAATGATTTTCTCAGATAAGTCCTGCAATTTTTGTTTGTGAGCTTCGTCCAAATCTTTAGTTTCCCTAAAAGTAACAAAACGAATAAGACATTTAGCCTTGTCACTTGTCGTTAAAATTTTACTTTGATCAAATTTTGTCTATATTTATTTACCATTCCTCGGCAATTTCTCCAGAAAGGTGTCGAACATATTCGTGACCCCACTCTCCAATATCTCCATCAAGACCCAACAATTTGTAATTAAGACAGTCTCTCCCTTCAGTGCATGTCATTCCAAGTACAGAGACAATGTCGGCACAAAATGACTTGGTTTTTGGGTTGGTAATCTTGGTATGGATTTCTTTAATTGTTTCATAATGCTTCCTCAGAAATTTCAATGGCTTGGGCACAGAAGTCATAGACGTTGTCGACTCTTTAATGTGCTTCCGCATCACTTCCAACGCCCCGTCATATAAGTTGGCGTCCGCTTCTTGCAGCCTTTCGACACACATGTCCAAATCACTCTGGAATACAAAACAAAGTTGAAAATTGGATGTTCTTTTTTGAGGGCTTGGCATTCTTTAATACTTACCTGAAGCTGTTTGTCTTCTTCGCTGAGTTCCTCAGGGTCGGATGCCTTTTTATCCTTAGTGGCTTCCACTTTCTCATCTTTAGGCTTTTTCGCCAAGTCCTCAGTGGCTGGCTTCTTTGTGACATCCGCCATTTTTAGACTTGACTAATTTACCAACTTTTTCAAACAAAATGATTCCACTCCAAAATTTGTAAAATTACAGAAAGAAATGAGAATGACGGATCAACTTTTTTTGTATTGATGAATGAGTTGCAAAAAAATTAAAATTTTCCCGGGTTATTATGTATTTTCAGTAGATGGCGCTGCCGCAAACTTTTCTTTGTTCAGCAATGAAAAAAAAATTGAAAACTGCTGAATTTCAAGCAATTTATTAATTTGCTTTATTGTATACAAACAAAATTCGAAGCCAGAAAACGTATATAAAAGTTGTAGCATATTATATTTATAATAGGTGTAAAAATTCGTAAATTACTGGAATATTCGTAGACTTGTCTAAAATCGCGTACAGATTTCTTCATAGTGCAGTCTCCCATCTCGTTGTAAAAAGCTATGAAAAGTCTAAAGTTTAGACTCTAAACTATTATGCTTTGAAATACTGACCAACGACAATAGGAAACAAAATATTCTAGAAAATAATTATTTTTCCAGCTAGATTACAAAAAGACTTTTTTTAGGACGAGAAAAGTTACATAGTATTCGATGGAATTTGATTATTGTACAGAGCATTAACAATTAAAAGTTCAGCCTCCAAAATTTCCAGTAAAGAGCATTAGTGAGCATATTTTCAAAGCTATTTTCATTACAATAATTGTCAAAGACGGCTATTCTATTGTTTTAATACAACAACATGAGCAAGATTGATCGATTATTGGTCTGTAGCATTTGGTACAAAGTCAAAAATAAACTAATAATTAAACATTTAACATAAATAATTAACAAATTGAAGGACCGTTGCATATATTATTATTGTTTTTTTTTAATCTTCTTGTTTTGGAATCGGCAGTAGTTGCTAGAATATTCCCTTCTTTTTCGGCTTCTTCCCATCGACAGCCCTTTAAATAAGAAAATGGAAATTAAGTCTCAAAATTGAATCATGGTAATAGAATTTGTAAATGGCAGCACAGGATAAGTCTACATTAAAATTTTATAAATAAATGCACAAAATGATTGTAAATTGTAACAAAATTTGAACACAAGTAATAAAATTAATAATAATATCAAAGAACAAGAGTATTCTTCTTTTTTAGGATTGTGAGCATTCGTGTCCTCGAAAGGAAGTTCTCCTTGCAATTGATGGCCGAGATTTTGGCATCGACGTGCTTCGTTTAACTGTCGCTGTCTTGAGTTTGGAATCACTTTTGTTGTCATTTCGATCAACATTTGAGCTTAAGGATCCGGAAAATGGGAGAACTGTGGCAATTGCGGCTGGTTGCTGATCTTTCACCTTGATTCCACTGCTTGATTTTTTCATCTTCTTTGAGACACTGTGATGTGGCCGTCAGATAAGGGAGCAGAAGCAGAACAAAACAAAAAATAACAAAAATGAGGGACACGAATTATGAGATACAAAAATTATATCAAAGATTAAAAGTACAGAATTTGAGAAAGTGCGTTTATAGAGAGTTATATAGTACTACTAGAAGAGATTTCTTTGTTACCTTTGATCTACAATTTATATATGTCAACTAATGACATTTACTAACATTACAATAGGTTTATTAGTTCCTGGGTGAAAGTTCAATTCATCCCTTGGGAATTAATTCTAAAAAGCCAACAGTAAGCTGTTACAAATTACAATAGAAAGCCAATGGAAAAGGTCACACAGCGGTAACAAAACAACGAACGCAAGACATTTTGTAAACGCATACAGCTCTTGGAATTAAATACTATTTTTTTTATTAATAAAGGCACATCAGTAAAACCGTTTGACATTTGAAGAACAGAAATATTGAACATTTATAATTTATGTTAAATAAGTAGGTTGATTGAAGAAATAAAGCTATATATGTATGTACACGGTGCAGGCAGATTAAGATTTACGGTTCAAGAAAATTCTAGGGGGAGTTCTAGTGGAAGAATATGTAAAAGGGTTAGTAATACTACTGTAGTATAAATTATTTAATGCTTGATTAATGCAAGGATTAATTAATAAGCAAAATACAACTAGACAGAGCTATTTCGTTTTGATATATTGACTATTGCAAAAATATTTAAAAAAGAAAGCAAAAAAAAAAGATTGTTGGCTAATCTTCACCAGCAGATTCCACCCATTCCTGGAGATCTTCTAAATCCATGCTTTGCAGACTTTTCCCTTTATGGTCAACTCTTTGTTGAGCCACGACAATTCCCATGTCGTGAACAGAATCTTGGACCATTTTTGTGACTCTGATTTATGCAAAGGCATATTTACATTTACGAATCCCATCACCAATTAATTAAGCACAAATTATTTTTAAAAAAATCAAAACAGCTCAGACAAAGTATATTAATATACTGTGATTTAAAATAAAAAATTAAATTTAATATGTATATAAAAACACGGATAATTAACTGTGCCACCACAACCAACCTACATTCCCCTTCTATTTCTCTTTAAATGTAAAAATACGATAAAAAAAGATATGAAATGAAATACAGAAACCAAAGAAAACATTTCTGATTTTATCCAAAATGCAAACTTACTCTTTCGACAAGGCTTCCAAACTTCGTCGTCTCAGTTCTTCAAACGAAATTCCGTTAGCTTGCTCCCAAATAAGTTTATCGTTCTCAAATTGTTTCTTTTTGTCTGCAATATCTCGCTGTAGTTTTTCTATCTGTTGCTTCATCTGTTCTTCTCTTCTTTTCAGCTAATTTGAAAATAATTTTATTATTATTCATATTGATTAATGCAAAAATAAATATATTGAATTATTTTATTTTTTAAATTTACATCTCTTTCCGAGTCTGTAATTCTTTGACTTCGTTCCTTAACTTTCATCTCAAAGACTTGTTCCATTTCCAATTCCATCTTTTTCATTTTAGCATCATGATTTTTCTTTCCTTCCTCCATTTGAGCCAAAGGATTCCTAAAGAAATAGAGAACTATGGTTAAAAATAGTGATCAATTATAAATGTTAAAACGTGCAGGCAAAAACTCAAGGCAGCATTTTAGGTCGCAATTATTTCCATTCACTACATATGTGATTAATATGCTTATCTTGTTTATATGCAAATGTTGATGATAAAAAATATATTCTGTAAAGCATATAAATTGTGACTTTGTAAATAGGCAGCAGTATAATTAATACACATGCATAATGAAACTAAATTGTATTTATATTATTATAATATATTCTATTAAACATCTAAGAATCTAGAAAATGGATTAGCTGAGGATTTATCAGGCCAAATTTTTGCTGCAAAAACATCCAAGATGTTTTTATAAGGGATCCAAGAGGTAAGAGAGCACGTGCGAAAACTGCGAAAAATATCTATACATGGTCTTTCCTGACACTTACCAGATTGTTATGAAACAATTTGAAATTCCTGGTGATTGAGCACTACTATTATTGGAATAAATAATCAACCCACTTTAAGAATTTACATATTATGGAAAATATTTCTTTGTGCAATATGCAATGATAATGTGATTCTACTTTCTACCATAAAAATGAATAATATTTCACAATAGATGGTAAAATTGATCTTACTTGTCAAATCCAGTAACTGGTTTTCCGTCTGTAGAAAATTTTAAAACAATATATAAATATCATTTACAATAGATGCACTGTAAAAATTATGAATACTGACCAGGTCCTAAGCCAGCCAATTTTCTGCACCGAAAATTCTCATAATGAACATTATTGGTAACATCCTTCAGATCTTGCAAATGTGTTCTAACGACCATGTTCCTCAAAGCCACAAAGTCGCAGTGTTCAAGATTTTCCACTATAGTTAAAGAAAGTAGAATTTATTTTTCACACTGTCTTTTCCTTTAATTAATTTTAATTTACCCAAGACAGTTCCCCAAGGATATTTTCTTCCGCGTGCCTTTTTGCCATCAACTTCAACGACAGTATTAGACCCCACGACAGCAAACGGAACCTTATCTCTCATTTGTTTGTTAATTTTGTTTTCTTCTTCCTCATCACAGTCTGGAAATTCGTAGACTTTGATTTGATGTTGTTTAATCTGATTTAAAACCTGTAAAGTCAAATAAAAATATGAACCAATGCAATCTTTTGTTCGAGAATTATTTTTTTCTGAAGACAAATACCTGCTTTTTAAAGTGGCTGCATTCTTCTGGCGTCATTGTATCAGCTTTCGCAAGGACAGGAATGATATTAACTTTGTCATGCAGCTTCTTCATGAACTCTATGTCTAGTGCTTTGAGTCCATGACCGGAAGGAGCGATAAAATATAAACAGCAATGAACACGGTTGTCATTATAGGCCTTTCTATTAACTCTAGACTCTGCATTTAGGTAATCTTCATATCTCGTTTCAATATAATCCAAAATGGGTTGCCAGCTATAAACCAAAAAAAAATATAATTTTCCATAATACTAAATAAATAATAAAATGTATACAGAAGACCTACCATTGACTGTTGTCAATACTATCACCATATCCAGGAGTATCAACAATTGTGAGAGAAAGATTTACTCCATTTTCTTTTAAAATCACTTTGCAGGTCTCAACCTTTTAGAAAAAAAAAAATATTTTATTGCAAAATCAATTTTATTCTTCATGTAAATATGTAAAACGAATAATAATTATGCCTACCTGAACAGTTTTCTTTACCCGTAGAGAAGGACTTGGATGCTCAGGAGAGTAAATTTCTGCTAAGAACATGGAATTAGTTAAAGTCGATTTGCCCAGACCCGATTCCCCTAAAGAGAGATTAAAGAAATGTCAATAATTATTCAAATCAATGGTAATTTTTAAGCTTACCGACAACCATAAGGGTAAAATCAAATCCTTTTTTGACCGCTTTACGGTAAACCTGATTCGGGAGATTAGCGAATCCGACATAGCCATCCAACTCTTTCCGTTTCTTGTCTTTTTCCGGCCTTTCTAATTTCATTTTCTCTTTCATTTCTCGCTCCTTGTTATCTTCAATGTTGTTGCTGCCATTACTTATGGTCAAACTTTGTGTTTTCGTGTCCCCTCTTGGTGTAAGATCAGGTTTGGATGAAGGAATGGAAGGAGTAGCGGTGGATGAGCCAGAGTTGATCGTATTCACTAATGAGGGAGCAGGAGATGACTCATTTTTGAAGAACAGCTCACGTTTATTCTGCAGCTATATTAATAATCAAGAGATAATAAAATTAGATTGCTCCCATTATTATAAAGAGCTGAAATGTCACGACGGCTTTGTTTTTAGACCTATAATATTCCAAAGTATATCAGGTTATTTTGTGTGAGACTATACTTTTTAGTTTCCATTTAATCTTTATGGGGAACGTAAATTCTAATCTTTTTTTGTTTTAACGGATGTACTGCAAGCTGATGCTGACATTATCAACAACAAAGAGAGTTTAAAGATATTTAACACTTTTGGAAAACAGAGAGCTGAATAAGCTGAAAATAAACTAAAACGTACTTTACCACCCGACCATGCATTTTTTGGTTCTCTTAAACAAACTTGCGTCAGTCAAGATTGTTTCAAATTCTTTTAACCCGAAATGGCATTTAAAACCAGATAAGAACATTTCACACAATTTTATATTTTTTTCAATCTCTGCTTTGCTAAATTTGCAGAGCGTTGAAAAGATTGAGAATCCGTAGTAGTAGAAGTTGCTTTATTGAGTAAACATTTTGCTTTCATTGCAACATACCGTAAACAATTTTGGACTCTAAAAGAAAACTGAAATAATAAAAAAAGCTATGGCATGTGGTTAATGTTAAGTTTGTGTAGCAATTGCGATTAAGCTGTCCATTAAATATGCCCAAAAGTAGCAATAAGGCATAATATTAATAGCCTCTGAAGCTTCCATCATTCTCACATAAATCTTAATAAACAAATAATGTTGGCATGTTATTGACTTACGTTATCCCCAGTCCCACTACCATTTTCATACAATTTTTGTCGTTGTGCTAAACGATCCAAACTGGCCAGTCGATAGTTGCTGGAAGTGTAGCTTCCAGTAGAGTTTCCATTGGAATGTCCTCCTCCTGTCCCTGTGGTAGAACTTCCATTTGCATGACTAGTAGTACTGGCACCATTTGAAACGGCTGTGGTGCTGTTTGAAGTTGTGGTCGTAGTTGCAGATGTGTATCTGCCTGAGAGACTTGTACTTTTCTGTTTACTTTCATCCCACCGACTTGTTTCCATTTCAGCAGAAGATAGCACACCACTTTTAAGACTAGCACTGCCAAGACCAGAGTACAACAATGAGGTAGCAGCAGTCACACTGGCACTAGCTAAATTTTTTGGAACCGCTTGAGATGTAATGGTTGAACCAAGATTCAGATTGGATCCACTCATTTCAAAAAGCGACACAACAGAACTGTTGGGAGTAGATGTCCGTCTCCCTCCGTCTTCTTCTCCAGCGGATTCAGGGGATGAAAAGTTGCTATTTCCAGGTACTACACAGTGGTCTCCATCTTCTTCTGTCTATAATAATGTTCATTCACACAAGAATTTGCAAGCTTAGTTTTGTGCTAAATTATATATTGTGCAATATAGCAAAGTTATAAAGATTGCTTACTCACTAATACTAAAACTTGTCACATACATCACCATGAAATGAACTACAGAACAGATTTTTTTTAGTTAATAGTGGTGTTGTAAAAATGTGCACAGGAAAGCTGACCACAATAATATTATTGTGAGTTGACAAGGGATAGGGTAAAAGCTAAGAGCAGCCCACAGTTCTTGTAACACTTGGACAGGATGAAAACACTACTGACGAGCAAAGACTCCAAAAAGCTTTTCCCCTTCTTCTTCCCAATATAATATAACATCGTTACTCGTGGGGTTTGAGGATTCAAGTTCAAACCCTGTGAAGAATATCTACAGAGAATAATAGTTCTCCAATATATATATACACAAACCGAACTAGACTTGACTGGGCTGCATGCATGTTTCAACTCAATATTAATTTTTCGCCTTCCTCCTTTGAGTACAATTAAACTAGAGACAATAAATAAGGATGTTTGCATATGATTGATAATCCAGCAGAGCCAACTATAATATCTGCAAAGGAAGGAAGGGAACAAAACTAAATCTGCAAACCAACAAAGATTGTTTTATTTTAACTTAGAACTTCTAACCAAGCAAGCAAGCTAATAACTAAGCATGGCTTATTGTAATAAATGTCATTTTGTTGTGGTTTCTCATTCACTATTGTTATGAAAAATGCTGGAAGCAATATGCGGACTGGAGAGTAAAATAAATTATCATACACAACATTTTTTCTCTATCCTAGTTTGAAAGTCATTTCTTATTCCTTGTATTATAAAATCATTCATCATCAGACCTCATCTGTATTCTACTCCACCCAACAACCCAAGCATGTGTTTAATTTTAATATATCCAGTTACTGGATGACTTTTAAATCATAAGCTACGCTACGCGACAGAGTAGTATAAAATGAATAATAACCTCTCGAGAATATTTTAAAAAATAAACCACCTCTAAACAGTATTGCATCATCAGTCAGGCTAGAATCTGGTATAAAAACAAGGAAGAAGCATATTTCGGAACTGGGTAAATTTCCATTTCTAAATACAAATATACGAATACTACCCGCTATATACGGAAACAAACGTGATGATCGACCCTTCTCATGAGTTTTTCTCATCCCCTCCCCGATTTCGGCTCAGAGAAATGCCCGGCTCTTTCTTTCCCTTCCTCTACCTGGCATTGAGAATTTTTTTAAAAGCCAACAAAGGAATGATATACTCGAGCTTGGTACGAGACTCGAAATTTATGACTGACTGACTGACAAGTCTCATTTGGCATAATTGTTTTATTTAATTTGTTCTCTCAATTTTTCATTAAAAATGCAAATTGGCATCTTTCAAATTAGCTGGTAATGTTTAATAAATATAAATATACTTATTTTATGTACAATTTGATGTCCTGCATAGAAGCAACAATGAAATTCAATGAATTTGAATAAGATCTCTTGAATAAAGTGTAATTAATTTTAACTGATACTTATACAACGCCCACACTTCCAAAACAGAATTCCAGGCCGTTGGATGAAATAGATTCATTGACATTTACTGTGAAAGAAAGAGGGATGTGCTCCGATAGCTGAAAGATAACGAGTGACATTTAAATGCCAACATACGAAAGATCTCAACTGATTCAAGAAATACGATCCCACAAATAATCCGTATTCGTATTCAAATTCACATCCGCCTCTAATATGAATTTGTTTCAGTATCTTTTAAAATTAAAGTATTATAATATAAAATTTCCTATTCGTTTTCAATCATAAATTATGATTCTAGCATTTGCAACAATTTGCAACTTCAATTAGACTGGCTAGAGTCTGAAACTGCCACATCCTTATTAAGTATGCTTGGAATGGAATGAATTAATCAATGCAAACTATTAATTGCAATGTCCCGATTTTCGTTTTTTGCAACATCAACCACACAGTAGAATATTTAGAATCAAGGACAAAACTTTAAAACGCCAAATATGTCCTAGTCTTCTTTAGCTCTTTGCTAGAATCAAATTCAAGAATCATTCAATGTGAGGGTGAATATATAAGCATGAGAGCACATTTCTAACAAATTAGCATTTTGAAAATCATTTTTTTTAAAGACAAGCATAATGCAAAACCGATTGATTTATAAAGGGATTTTGTTGGTGTCAGTTTTAATTATTTTGCATACGCAACAAGCTCACCAACAAAGTCAACAATCGGAGGTTCTAAAGGCAGCAACAATTGTAAGACTATGTTTTGGGAAAATTATTTAATTTTAGGGATAATACAGATAGTTTTGTTATTTAGGTGTTTAGGCATGGGGATCGAAATCCTGTTGAATCTTATCCAGGAGATCCTTACAAAAATGCATCTGAATATTGGCCGGAAGGATATGGAGCACTTACAACGGTGAATTATATAAAAAAATATCATCAGGAACTTAATCTTCAAATTTACGTAGATGGGGAAAGTTCGAATGTACAATCTTGGACGATATATGCGGAGAAGATATCCAAACTTTCAAAGAAAAAATGTTCTCGTTTATAGCTCTGATACAAACAGGACAATTTCTAGTGCAATGGCAACACTGGCTGGGTTTTATGGACAAAACCGTTCATTTTTAAGGCACTTGGACAGTTACAACGTCAAAGGCTTCGGAATTACTATTGTGCCCAAAGATGATGATGATGTAAAATGTTTTATAAAGTTAACTAAATTAGTTTTAATTACATATATTTTGCAGTTTATTTTGATAACTCAGCCTTGTCCTCAATATGAGCAACTTTTGGAGGAATATTTACAAAATACTAACCCAATGGACAAATATAAAGATGCAGTGGAAACAATTTATGAAAATACAGGTCTTAATTTCTCCCAGTTTAAGTATGAAACAATTGTTTTTGCTGACACAATAATGATTCAGGTAAACTAACTGAAATTGCATTTACATAATTTGCATTCATATTTTTAAATCTGAAATTTCACTTTTTATAATGCAGAAATCTAAAAACCTTACGCTACCAAAATGGGCTGAAGATTTATATAAAGATGATATATTTCAAGAAATTAGGAATGAATATTTTGAAAATGTAATGCCAACTCCAAAGTTAAAGAAATTACAAACTGGAGCAATGATTAAACGCTTTCTGGATGAGATGGATAAAGTTATTTTGGAAGCTGAATTGCAACATAATAAAAAGTCCACCCCCAACAACAATTTTCCCAAAATTGCTATAATATCTGGACATGATGTCACTTTGTCTCACTGGATGATTGATTTTGATGTTTTCGATTGGAATGGACCACCTTATGGGGCAGCATTATTTATGGAGCTTTATGAACCCGTTACTCCCAAAAGAGGTTTCATTTTCAAGGTCCCGTTTTTTTAAAAAAAAAATATTACTATTCCAAAAATAATCAGTTAATTTGTCAATAATCATTATAAATCCAGGTTTTCTACAAGAATGATTCAAACTTGGAGGCTTATCAGCTCTCCTTGCCAGGGTGTCGAAATCCTTGCTACTACAACGATTTAAAGAGAATGCTTCTTCCTTTGGTGATTGAAAATCGTGTGGAAGAATGCAGCCACACCGTTAATCTTAATACAGAAGATGTGGAAACAAGACCGGAACAACAACAGGAAAACAGGATGGCAACTACTGACTCGTCTGCTAAAGCACAGAACACGACCAATTCAAATATTTCAAATGGATCAATCTCCAACAAACTTTCTATTTCCGTCACTTTCTTGATTTTTGGGTTTCGGGTTATTATTAATAAGCAACAACTATAATCGTCACTTACTGCGGGTGATGGACGAAATGGGGGTTGTGAATTAGTCCTTAATGAAGACATTTCTAAAAAAAAAAATTCTTATTCTTAAAATTATTCTCATGAATTTTGTTGAGGTTGTGTTAATTTCTTTTACTCACCAGTTTTTTGCATTGTCTTTTTATGCTACGATAAAAAAAGTCCCCGATGACAAGTCACGGTCAAGATTTCCCCGTGCTTATCTCTAAACTTGAACTTCTGTCAAGATATAAAATTTTTGGATTTGTCAGTTACCCTTTTTCGTACAACGAGTTATTTTTTTCTATATTTCCACTCACCTTTTTTATAAATGGCGCAAATGATAAGAGATCCCAATTATTCTAAATTACAATTCTGTTAAAACTTGAACTAATTTGCAGAAATTGTTTGTTGCCCCTCCTCAATTTATTTTTCAACGTCTAACGTCTAAAACAAACCTTTGAATTTACCGCTTTCAACTTCAACTCCCGCATAAACGAAAAAAAGACGAAAAAAATGGATTGTTGAATTGAAAGCGTTCTTTTTTCGTGAACAATATTTTGATGCATTTCATTTAGATTTTGAAGCGTCTTGAAATAAGGTTATGAAAACATGGATAATTGATAATAAAAGGCATCATTACGCTTTATTAAAAAGGGATGATGTAATTTTTAGGAGTAGATTTGCATGCGGCAGCCGACTGATGGGCACATGATTTCGAAAGGAGGACAATGGTAAATCCCCAGCAATTTTACAAATTTCCTTTATCGAACTGGGAATCCATTGATTCATTTTAAAGGTTAAATCGGCGAGCAAAGTTCACTGATTGTGGGGAAGTGAAACACTTTAACCTGCTACACACGAATATTTATGCGTGTGTCGAGTCAATTGATGAATGGCTATCAATATCATGAACGAGGTCGTTGGAAAGTTCCAATCTGGAATTTTCGTCTTTATTTATATACATTGTCTATGCAATTTGTACTAATCTCATTATGGGTATAAATAAAGAATTGTAAGCGATCTAAAATAATGTCACTCTCCAACTTGCATTTGAATAGAGCATCTCAATTAAAACTGTTTTGTCTGGATTTGCGATGCCCGAATTACAGGAGACGACGTGCGTGGTCTCCAAAAATGAGGACACATCAAAAGTGGTGTATCAAGATTTATTTAGAAAGTTTGGGAATTGGAACATTTGCTTTCTCCCAAAGCAATATTCATCTCACTCGAGTTACATCAGAGATTTTCAGGTCAGAGATGATGATATTTGGGTTGTCTCATTTATAAAAGCAGGTATTACTTGTTATTGCATTTTGAAAATCAATGCAAATAATAAAATTATTTTAATTACAGGGACCACATGGACACAAGAAATGAGCTGGCTTATCGGAAATAACTTGAACTTTCAAGGTGCCAAAACCATACTTCCCGTGAGATTTCCATACTTTGAGTGAGATACATTTAAATTAAATTAAAAAATCAAGTAGACCAATTTACAAGTGATTAATTTTATGATTTGTATCAAAGGTTTGATGCTTCGTGGAGTCAAGAAGATGAAAACAATAACGACATCATCAAAGGAAAGAGACAATTGACTTCAATGGAAATTGTTCATCACATGCCTTCACAACGCTACATAAAAACTCATTTGCCTTTTAATCTTCTCCCTCAGCAAATTCAGAGCGGAGAAAAATGTCCCAAACTTATTTATGTAGCGAGAAATCCCAAAGACGTCCTAGTTTCTCTCTATCATCATAAAGTGCTGACTGAAAATTACTCTGAAGACATTGATACATTTGTTGATGAATTTATAGACGACGTTAGCAAAAGTAAGTTTGTTTTTTTAAATTTTCGCAACTTTAAATCATAAATTAATTGTTTGTTTTTTTCAGGCAACTATGCACCATTCTGGTCGCATGTCAAACAGTTTTGGAACATGAGAAACAACTCAAACGTTTTGTTCATTACTTTTGAAGAGATGAAAAAAGTAATTTTTAAGTTAATAGAAACTTAATTTTTATTTCTTATTGTATTTTACAGGACTTGGAAAGTGTGATATATAAAACTGCTAATTTTTTGGGTAAATGTTTGTCGAATGAAGATGTTCAAAATCTATTGAATCATCTAAGTTTTGAGTCCATGAAATCAAATCCTTCCGTCAATTACGATGAAATTACAGACAAATTGACAAAAGTTCACGGGGTTGAAAGGAAGACGCATTTTATGAGGAAGGGACGGGTGGGGTCGTGGAGGGAGGAGTTGTCCAAAAATTCCGTACACAAATTGGATCAATGGATAGCGGAAAATAAAATCCCTGGATTATGGGAAGATTGTTTATCTTAGAAAATTCTGTTAATTTTGTATAGTGAACTTGTAATTATGTATAATGCATAAACAAAGACTCCCTATGACCCTGATCCATTTGCATTTATTTATAGGAAGGGGTTTAAAAGACAAATAAATAAATGAATGAATTGGGTGACATTAAGCCAGAGCATGTTATATGCAAATTTCATGCATCTATATTATTATTATTATCTAATCCAAGCGTTCCTTGAGAATTCTGAAAATGAGAATTTAATTTCTCATGCAACAACGAATATTATATAGTCGCTTGCAACTCGCTTCTGACAAGGATAGCATCCAAAAATACTAACAAATGCTTTCTATTAATAAGTAAATATCTTTGTTGTTTGATATAATTCTCATAGTTTTACTAGCAAAATTACCACCATCAATTGAATGCATTGGTGCTAAATATATAATACGAAGGCTGTTCTCATCTCATCATCATTTCACGTTATTCTTAAATTTTATGAAATAAATAGTTTTAGAAATGGCTTCAGTTTGATCTCAACGTTTGATGACTTTAGTGGTTATTATAGTTTAAAGTTTGTGCATGTTGAATAAAATGTAGAGCATCTTAAACTAGTTTAATAATCATTTAAGAAATGAGTCTTTTGGGTTCAAAGAGTGTTTTATACTTTGTAATTTTTCTGGACTTGATTGTCCCAGGATTCAGCGAGGTTCAAGTGTACAGATACGTGGACGATAATGAAAATTTAATATCACATGACGATTACTATGCCTCATTTCCACCTTCGTTTTTCGCAAAAATCCCAACGACAACTCGAAAGCCATTTCCATTGTCCACTCGCTATCCCGTTTACATCCGTCCAGATTACACAACTTCTGCAAAGTCCACCACAACCACGACTACTCAAATCCCTGAAATCAAAGATATTCGATTTCGAACAGAAAAGCCAGTCTCAACATCAATACCAACAACATCTTTGCCTCCAACAAAGGCAACGACAACGACACCTGAGCCAACGAGATCTACAACTACAGCCCAAACAAGAAAAACAACACCAAGCATATTATTATCGGCGTCAAGTAATTTGCATTTTCAGAATGAGATGCAACTGGAAATTCCAACTGCAGAGGTTTTTCTCACAAGAGGAAACACAGAAGAAACGACCCCCTTGGGTTTAAGTACGGAAAGCATTAAAGACATTCAAATTTCACCTGAAATGGTCCGGAGCGGAAGTGATTTTAACCATGTGGTTTTACTTTGTAATGCTTCTTATCCAGTGGAGTGGCTATATGAAGGGCTTGGAGTAAGAAATAATTATATGAATAATTATTATTATACATAGGCCAAATATGTTGCAAATATTAATATATGCAATAATAGGCTCCGATGCTTTATACAACACAAATCCGAACATTTGTTAACTTCTTTGACAAGTCTACATATGGATACATCAGTATTGTTGTCCTTGTCCAGGAAAGATTGGACGAGAGACAGACCGGTACTTATATATGTAAAAGAATAGGGCAGTCAAAATCTCAAATTGGATTTCACTTGTATTTCAATGGTACAACATAATCTGAAAATCAGTTATTTAAAGTATGCTTAATCGCTTTTAATAGGAGAATTTGGATTTCCTAATTTACAAAATGTAGTAATTCAGCCAGAGAGCAACGACACAACTGTTTTAATCCCTTGTCCTACAACAGACCCAACGGCAACAATTGGGCTCTACAAAATTCAATTACCAGTCGGTATCCATTTAATTTGTAGCAAAATATTGATTTTTAAGAAAAATGTTTATTGGTTTAGAACGAGTCGCGAAATCTCAGATTGCATGGTCATTTTGAGTATGATCCAAGAAAAGGATTTTGGCTTAAACTTTCTGACATGTCGTCCCCTTTTGGGACATATATGTGTAAATTTAATGACGCTGAAAGTGACTGGAAAATTGACGTTGTCCGTCCAAAAAGTGAGTATTTGAAAAAAATAACAAAAATATTCACATCGTCTAATTATAAATCTAATTTGCATAGATGATGAAGTGCAGATATTTCCTAACGCCACTGTAATGAAAATGGACAATTTGGCTGATCACAGTTTTATGTGTAAAGCACGGGAGCCCGTGCAAATTATGCTGCCAAATACCGTGGATTTGGGTATTGTAGAATATAAGGAAAATCCCAGAGACCAATTTCCTTTCCTAGCCAAATTAACAATTACTCCGAGCGTTCCCTTGTTTTCAATTGCAAATTATTTTAAAGTCAATTGCCAGTCTCGAAAAAACAGACGAATTTTGCATACTTGGGAATATAGTAATTTTGGTAAATTATATTAAAAGCAACTTTACCTTTAGGTAATATGCACATTTTACCAATGTTTAATTTAATAATAAATATTCAAGGGGAAGAAGAAATCAAAGTTACATATGACGCTCATCATAAACGTCTCATGTGCTGTGCGAAATCACAATTGACACCTATTCATGAAATGGCCAAATGTGATACAGTTACCGACTGCAACATCAAAAAAAATTGTTTTGCATCTGGTCGATGCGACTACGCATTTCCTCCTAAATTTGTAGATGCTCCAAGAGGATGCACAGCAATAGAATTTATGAATGATTTCCCAAGCCACGTCATGCGGTGCAAGGTTGGAGAAAATTCCAAAACGCTCCTTGTTACATCCAACATAGCAAATGACAATTTGAGTAAGCTCAAATACTTTATTCATTGTTATTTCCAAATTCCAAACATTGAATATTTTTTGTAGTAATTTACGATGGGAGGGTTCCCGATACCCAAGATATTTTAAAATTGGTCACTTTGAAGCCTCAGCGTAATAACAGAGTAGCAGTTCGTTGCGTGGCCAGTATTTTTTATTTCTCAACAAATTTGGTTTTTGCTTTCGAGCAAGAGGATGGAACACTAAAATTTGCAAATGAACGTATGAAACATTTTCTAAATCAAAAGTCAATATTCTGAGTGATAATTTAATATAATTTATTTAAAAACATTATAGATGAAATTGAAAGTATAAATAGTTACGGTCCAACGTTAAGAACAAAACTGGAACCGGGCACAAAGAAAATATTTTGCTTTGCACCTTTGACAAGACAAGACGGCGAATGGCGAAATGCCTCAGTTTCAGTTTCCACTTCTGGTAAGAACAATATGACAAGAACTGAGTATAATATGTAGAAAATGTTGCAAATTATTGTTTTTTTTAGAATTTCCACCAGAGCCATTACCATTAAATCAGCAACCGGAAGTTGAACAGACATCATATCCGGACATCAATTCATCATCAGAGGAAAATTTTGATGCTCAAAGAATCGTGACATCAGTAAAGTCGTCTACTTCAGTTTCAACGTTTTTGAAGAAACGGAAAGGACAGCTCATCAAAGTTATGCAAGATATTTAAAGGGAAGGAGATTTTGTATACAATAATCGATTTCGTTGGTGTTTTATTACAATACAACAATAGCAATAGACATGCATAGCATGTCGTGATAATATCTCTAAATATTTAAATCATAACTCGACTGATATATGTATTTTTCAAGATCATTAATAAAACGATAAACAAGTTTATTTATTTTTTGCATTAATTTCCTACCTTGACCTGATGAGACAACAAAATTAAAACTCGTTTAAATTCCCATCAACAATCAACCAACAATTAGAGGAAGCTAAGGGGCGTGAGAAAATTCGCAACACCAAAATAAATGTTGTTCGTCCTTTAATTTTGATTATTTAAACAACAATTCAAACCTTAGCGTGCCCCACAAAAGCGTATGAATAAATCTAAACACTCTGATTGGCGAGATGGAATAAAAAGAACCACATTCCAAACGAATGGGACGACATGAGATGCGGACCTTCCTAAAGTATCTTCCATCTAATTGACTAAGCGATTTGAAATGCTTCCAGCAATTTAAAGTCCCAGTGGAAATTACAAATAACTTTGATGAAAAGGAAAGAACTACAATATAGAAAAAACCAATGATGAAAGAAAAAGCAAATAGTGAGGCGTTGAGGTAAACTGAGTTGACCCGAGATGTTCGGATTAAAGCAAGATTGCAAAGAATGTGAATTAGTGTGATCACAAAATTTGTGGGCATAAAAATATGACTAAAAACCTCATTAAACATGTTGACCAAATAATAAAAAGATTTGTAACAGTTTGTCAAATTTTTAGGGCATCTCAGTTTTGGTGTAGTTTGATACGTTTTCCGATTGATCCTTAAATCATAGAGGACTGAGTGGGTTGCAGTGCTAAGGGACATGTAGGCTATTAAATGTGTCGTAAAAATTATATTCAAATAAGAAGCAATCCAAGTTTGAATCCCCACAAAAAATAATTTCGTGAGTAAATTTTCCATGCAGAAAGCAGAGGTTATGAAATGTTCCCTTTGTGGGTTTAAATAAGCGTCCACCAATATGACTTGTGGGGTCAGAAAGCAGCAGAATGAAGTTATCTTCACAACCGTCTCCGTTTGACCAAGTTGTAGACATTTAGCTCCTCGTTTCAAGAAACGTTCTGAAATTTACAAATTACATACATTAATTTAATTTGCGTTTCCATTACATGGACATTAATATTATTATGAAGGACCTTTTAAATAAGAAAGATACAACGAATAAGAGTTCAATAGCTGATTAATAGACTTTACATAAACAATCATATTCATTCCCAGCAGATTTACGAGAACTCCAAACCAGAAGACAATTACTAAGAAATAATAGCTGCTACTATTCCTGTCATTTTGAATGTAGTGTTTGACGCATCTCTGACAAATGAACATTGTGTAGGATAAAGTAACTAAACTTGTCGCTGTAAATTTAGCCATAGATGTGCGAGTGTGTATTAACCTAGAAACTCCCTTTTCACTCTTTATCCATATTCCAGGCAAATTTCCCGAAAACCCTCCCACTCTTATGACCCAATTAAAAGCGTTAACTAAAAATTCACTCAACATATTGGGAAAAAAAGCTTTTCTATCCTTTGTGAAGAGTCCAACTAAGCCAAGATTTTACATCAAACTTTGGAAAGGTCCTCGAAAATTGAGATAATTGGTAAAGAGCTTATCATTAGATATAAAACTCAATGATTTACATGCTAAAGTTGAATTCCACTGTAATTTTCTACGAAATTGTAGAATAAAAATAAAATAAAAATAACAAGCGTCCAACAAACATTTTGCATTTACGTGTTTTCCAAAACATTAATCTCTCCTCAAATTATATGATTGTTGCCAAATATGAATGCGTTTATCTGATTTTAAATCATTTTTCTGCAATTTACGAATGAAGGACACAGGAAACGCCTCCCACAGAAAGAAACGGGTGCAAATAATTCTAATAAATCGTGCACGTAAGCTTGTTATGGTCTTTATATTATTGATTTTATCGTCCATTTGTCGCTTTATCTGGATTCGATACAATAATGCTTCTTTTTAACATGGAATATGAATTATTGAGCAAGTCTTTTGATTTGACACGCAAATAAACGAATACAAGACCAACCAATGCGTAGAAAATCGGTCAGGACAAATTCAAGCATCAATACGTTTTGCAATTCTACGTCTACTCTGCTTTGGGATTTTCATGCAGGAATGTCTGCATTTCAATGTTCTAAATATTTCCAAATTAACAATCACAAAACAGTCAACATGCAATAATCTGCATAGCCTGTGCACTCTAGTCAAAATGTAAAAAATATAGATATTTTTGTATCAGTTATGTAATTAAAAAGAACAATACACAATTAATTCACGGCTCACTTAAATACACGTTCGGCACAGAAAGTGAAACTGTAAATTTTGACATAACAAAAACAATTACAATAATAGCATGCTAATAAAATAGCAACCAACAAACCGAAGATTCTTTATAGCTAAGATTTTGTTTTTATAATGTCGCATTCGGTGCCGGAAGCCGAAGCTCTTATTGATCCACAAAAACAACATCAAAGGCCAAGAATTTTAAACAGTCCATTTATCAGAGAGTCAAATCGAAAACGTTATCGACTTTTTGCTGCTCTTTTATGCATAACTGTGATAAGTTATATTGCCACCGGAAAAATTTCAGAGTACAAAAGCCGATCTGCTTCAGGAGGATATTCCGTTGATGAATTTCAGATTAAGGCAGTTAGCACGGAGGAAAGGTCAGAAGGTAAGAATTATTTAAACTTCCAAAACTCTTATCATTTGCAACTCTAATAAAAATGGTTGGTAGTTGTAATAGCAGAAGAAGGAGAGAATAATACCAACTTGTATAAAATCACCTCTGAGACAGAAAACGTATCAGATGCGTCTTTTGAAGAATCTTCAACAGCTTCAACAGATGAACGAGAGTCAGAAGAGGACTTGTCGGAAGAGGGAAGCCGTGTTCTAGAAACTAACAACAATGAAACAACAATGACAAACCCATTGGGAGATAATTCTTATGAAACAAATGATATTGCGAATCAGGGACCTTTATGCAAAATTCCCAAATTGGACCCACAAGATCCATCCATACAGCACATAATAAGCCAAACAGTCAACCCCCCAAAATGCAGAAAGAAATACGACTTAATTTTTGATCTCAGCGTGGATGCTAATTCCAGTACTTTGTTCTATACTAAAAAACCTTCAAGTTTAGGATGGGAAAATTGTTGTTTCAGATATGTATCTCGAGGTCCCTCCTCATCTCAAGATCCAGACAACACAGAAAAGTAATAATTTATTGGTTAATTGACAATGACTAAAAATAAATAACTAAAATGCTTGATCGATTCTGAATTATAGGCTGTCTAAAGAGTGCAAGCACATTAAAAAAGACAAAACTATAATTTCCGGTCCACATGAGGGTATTGCTATTTACTGTGACTCTATTAAAAATTCGACAATCAAGAACAAAATGTTGGACGCTTTTCCATTGACGTTTTTAAAACCTACGGTCGAGAAAAGGATTAAAATGTTTTACTCGAAATCTAAAACAAATCCAAAACAGAAAGATAAGGAAGAAAGGTATAATGTCGTGCTGCTGGGTATCGATGCTGTTTCAAATTTAAATTTCAAAAGAATAATGCCAAAAGTTCACAAATATTTGATTCATAATTTATCAGCCATGTCGATGGAAGGTTTTACAAAAATTGGAGGTAAATATATTAATACATTCTTCTTTTTGACGCTATGATTGTAGAAATTACCTTTCAGATAATACCTACCCTAACATGTTGGCAGTTTTAACAGGACAAAATACTTCGACAACAAATGAAACCTGCGAGAAAAATAAATATTACGACGAGTGTCCATTTATTTGGAAAAAATTTGCTCAAAAAGGATATCGAACATCTTATGGAGAAGATAGGTACGAATAATAAAGAAAATGATCTTAATTAATTTGGGATTTTTTTTTTGGAATTTGAAAAGCCCTTGGATGGGAATTTTCAATTATGTAAGAAATGGATTTAAAGAACCACCCACAGACTACTATTTGAGACCTTTGGCGAGATTAGCCGAAAATGAAATTAGAGGGGACAAACGAGGAAACGCAAATTTGTGTTACGGCCCAAGACTATCCTTCAAGTTTCTTCTCAACAACATGAAATCTTTGTCGATAACAATGGGAAATGATAGAAGATACTTTCAACTAATCTGGGCTACTTCACTTACACACGATTATTTAAACGAAGGTCGGTTAGGGGAACCTTTGCTACTGGAATTTTTGCAGTGGATGCAAGCTCAAGACTCGTTCAACAAAACCATTTTCATGCTTTTGAGTGATCACGGAATTAGATGGGGACCTATTCGAGAGCTTCATCAAGGTAAAATTGAGTCTGATTGGTAGTGATTGGAAATTCAAAATAAAAATCCAATTTTTAATTCAATAGGCAAAATTGAGGAAAGCATGCCGTTCTTGTACACAGTTTTCCCAGATTCATTCAAAGAGAAATACAAGGATGCGATTGATAATTTTTTCCAAAATGAAGAAAGGCTGACAACTCCATTCGATGTTCATGAAACTTTATCTGACATTATTAATTTAAATGAACTTACAAGTAAAAATATTCAAAAGCGTTCCAGAGAACTTGAGAAACTTGAAACGATTCAAAAGCTACCCCGAGGAATAAGTCTTTTCCTTCCCATTCCTCTCAACAGGACTTGCAAATTAGCAGAAATAGCTGAGCATTGGTGTGTTTGCCACACAGCAAAAGAAACTTCGGTGGATGACAAATATGTGAAACAAGGAGCAAATTATGCTGTATATGCACTAAATTCTTTAGTTGCAAAATTCCCCCAATGTGCTTACCTTGGTCTACATTCTGTCAAGTATGCACAACTAATTCAGGCTGAAAACGATAAGAAGTTTGGGAAAGTTGGTGAGAAAGTATTTGAGCTTGGATTTGTTACCACTCCAGGTAAAAAAACAAAATCATCTTCTCTTGTATCTTGTATCTTCTATATAAATGTGTTTTTTTATTTTGAAGGTTTGGGGTCTTTTGATGCTACAGTTGTAAAGAATGAGAAAGGTCAATGGTCAGTTTCAGGAGGAATAAGTCGAACAAACCTTTATGGAAATCAAAGCCATTGTGTGGACATTAACGACATTAAAAAATATTGTTATTGCATTTGAAGTGCTTTTGTTACCTGATTAATTAATTGTAATCCCGACTGACTTAATGTATTAGTTGCCGACTGAAGTTATAATAAAATGTATGTATTATATAATAAATTTAATATCACTGGAACAAATAAGATTGTTATTTATTGACAAATTATTGTTGAACGCGGAAGTTTCATGCTTATAACTTATTACTTCATTACATTTATAGAACTCGAGCCATTGACCCATTAGCCTGGTAAAATTCTTGGCATTGTAAAGAAATGAATAATACCCCCTTGCTTGGGGGGGTTTCAGACTCATCTTCACACAGTACACATAAAACTGCGCTTAGAAAAGGATTCAACTACTTTTTTCTAATTTCATTAATAGTTTGCATATCAGTATTGACTTATTTGTCTAAATTCGGGATTTTTTTCTCTTCTCATTTTCACGTCCCTGATGAAAAGCAAATCAGCAAAGTTATCAAAGGACAATTATTTATAACAAGTGATTCAAGGAATATTTATTGTAAAATCCCAAAACTAGACCCATTTGACCCGTCCATTAAACATTTAATTGATAAGGACATTTCAAAAATTCATTGTAACAAAACGACATTCCCAAAGGAGATATTTGATGCTCAATATGGATTAAACCCAGCTTTAATTCAACTAAGAAAACCTGAAAAATTTAATTTGACAAATTGTTTTTACCAAGTTGTGAAGAGGGTTGATGGCTCAGACAACGACGAGGAGTAAGTTTTTTTAGGATATTACATATTGTGGTTTTAATCAGATGCATTTAATTACATATCAATTGTAGACTTTCCGAAGAAACTTTTCCACTGTTGGGAAAGTCTACACCGATTCCCAAAGAACATGAATTTATTGCTGTCTCTTGCCTAAATGCCACTGCTAACAAGTCCACAGAAGAGGAAGATGTCGTCAAGTCTCAAATTATTGATGTTTTTGCATTTACTCCACTTAAGCCTTCCGTTGAGAAACGAATTGCTCATTTTCATTCAAAAGAAAAGGAATCTTCCAAAAAAGTGAATCTTGTGATATTGGGACTTGATTCATTATCTCACATGAATTTTCAACGGGTAATGCCAAAAGTTCATAAATATTTGGTTCATAATTTGTCAGCCTTGTGGATGGATGGATACACTAAAGTTGGAGGTTGGAATTATTATTAGCAATAATTACGATTTTGTTCTATTTATTTTTTGTTTAAAAATGTAGTCAATACCTTGCCAAATATGATTGTGGCACTTTCCTCATTGACTTTAAAAGAAGCAAATTCTACATGCATTAAAAATAAAAGTTATGACAAATGTCCACTAATATGGAAGAATTTTGCAAAAAATGGATATAGAACATTTTATGCAGAAGATTGGCCTGCAGCTGCAACATTTAACTATTTGATGAAAGGATTTAAATATCAGCCCACGGATTATTATTTGCGTCCATTGGCACGCATTGCAAACGAATTCATTAAAAACGGTCCAAAAAACATGTGCTACGGCCCAAGATTGACACTACAATTTCTAATAAATTATATGAAGTCAGCAAGGATGACAATGGGGAATGACAAACGATATTTTCAGTATATTTGGTCAACGGCCCTTACGCACGATGTTTTAAATATGGGAGTAAGTTTAATAGTTATGCGATCGCATAACGATATTCTACATATTTAAGTTATTTTCAGGGAGCTGGAGAGTCTGCGGTTCTTTCTTTTTTGCACTGGATGAATCGACATGATTATTTTAACAACACAGTCTTTGTCTTAATTTCCGACCACGGCTTTAGATTTGGGAAAATTCGGCACACCCATCAAGGGAAGCTAGAAGGTAGTTTACCCTTCGTATATTTCGTCCTCCCAAAATGGTTCAAAACCAAGTACAAGACAGCAGTGAAAAATATGAAAAGAAATGGTGTATTTCTAACTTCTCCACATGATACATATCAAACTTTTAATGATATCCTCAATCTCAACAATATAGAAGAAAAGAAAATTGGGAAAAGAATGAAAGAGCTTGAGAATCTTTCTCATAAGAAAAAACTTCCACGTGGTATTAGCATGTTTCTGCCAATACCAGAAACAAGAACTTGTGAGATGGCTGAGATTGAGGAAAATTACTGCGTCTGTCATACAACAACAAATATTTCTGTTGAAGATGAACAAGTTAATGAAGCAGCTAATTTTGCAGTTTCCACAATAAATTCATACATCTCATCTCAGCCAAAATGCGCCGAGCTTTCTCTCACCTCTGTGGACCGTGCTGAAGAAATTGTCAGCATCATTCCGAGCACTCAGAACTTGACTCAAAATGACACCAAAATGTATCAAGTTTCGTTTACCGTGAAGCCAAGCAAAGGAAAGTTTGAAGCTACAATGATCAACAAAGAAGAAGACGACGGGGAAGAAGAAGAAGAGAATTGGAATGTAGTTGGGAAAATAACCAGAACTAATTTGTACGGAAATCAAAGTTACTGTGTCGATACTGTCGATTTAAAGAACTATTGTTACTGCCTTTAAAACTGTTTTGAAAACTGCATGAAAATTGAACAAAGAAAAGGCATCTAGCGGCATTCGAAACTTATCTTTAGATATGTTTGTCTATCATTGTTGGGAGATGGACTGGGTGAAGATGTAAACGTTTGTAAGTAGTACAATTTAATAAAGCAACTAAAAACTATAATTTAATGAAACAGTAATAATTATATCTCCCTAATGACCATTTTTCTTCAAGAGTTCATGCAACAAAGAACCATCATGAGTATAAGGTATTTACAATGATTTCGGTGTGAATATTGTACCCTGACACCATGCGATGTTGTTCGGTTAAATTCCTTTGGAAATAGACCACCTGAATGAGTTGTCTGTCGGACCTTTCTTTGCCTTTGTTTGATGCAGAAAATTGTAAATAATTACATTTCGTAAGGTAAAGAAAGACAATATAAAGAGCCGATGTTCAATTTGAGCCCAAATGGTGTAATAAAGGAGGTCTGAGCAGGATATGGACCTCATAATTTCCCCATAATTTATTCCTCAAAGGCGTGCCACCGAGTTGTCTTCTAATCAGCCACATACACAACCATCACACAGCTTTATATCAATTGCATGCTCTCTATTAATATATAAAGACGTATGCCAAAAATAAATATTTCCACATATCTACACTGACAAAAATTTGTTTAGAAAAGGGATGAGATTTTCATACAAAAATTCCAAGAAATGGAAGCATCTGCTGCTGTCTTTTGAATAATTGCAACCACTTGAAAGCCAACCGCTGGCCAACAACAATAACAATTGAAAGGTATCAATAAATTCCTGTTCGTATTTGTTTTCAAAAAGCCATAAACTAGGGACAATAAATAATATCTGCAGAGGCGTCAGAAAAGATTATGAAGTAGTCCATCCAATAAAAATGATTTCATCATGAATCAGGAAAAGTGGACTACTTTAACATGACAATTGAATGTTCAGCGACAAATCAATTCTCACCAATGTGTGAAAATGTTCCAACAAGAGAAAGATAACAAATAAATAAATTTTACAAGAGTCCATCACAATCAAGGGCACCCTGCTGACGGACAATTTCTGAATAAATCCTTCAATTGTCAATAGGCATTTCACACTTTGGAGGTTTAAACCAGAACAAATTCATAGTGATAATAATATAAGCATATATACATATGTACATTATTACTTGCTTTTTAAGGAAAACTGTCAAAATATTTGGAAAGCACGGGGATTGTCATTCGGACAAAAACGTTTAGAGCATTGCAGCTGAGCTTTATTTTTGCCTCAAATAAGAATTATTATAACTTGTTATAAGTACATAGCTCATTTTAAAAAATGAATCATAATATTTGCAAATAATGAATGAGCTAAAGAGGTACTCAAAAAACAACTTTAGAGTCGGCATTCTTTGCGTCATGAATGAAGCTCACGGGCGACGTGTGAATGACTCAATTATAAAATGCAGGTGCACCAGTTATTTCTCTTTTTTTTGTAAAACATTTTGACAAAATGATTTTAAATATCTATTGCCAGGAACTATATAATATTAATAATATACCATTTTTCCAGATGCACGTCCGCCAAACATTCTGGATAAGTAGGGCAGGTGTTTGGAAGGAATTAGCCAGTTAAAATCACGGGGGCTGTGCCACAAAACTTTGTTGAGAGAATTGAAATTTAATCCTTGTTCCATGTCCTGTAATTTTGAGGTGAGTGGATGTTTTGGGCCAAAACTTTGTCAAGTTTGTGAATCCGAGTATCACGTACTTGAGTCCTTTTGTACTATGTTGTATGTTTTCAAGCCTTATTTGTTCTCAAACTTCAATATTTTCCGGATTATTCCTCAGATGGAAAGGACTAATGGGAGATTATCTCTGGGATAAAATTCACTGAAGGATTTTAAACCTTGTGAGGTATATTGAACGTGGAATGCCATATCAAGTTTCAAAGGCATTTGCTTTACATAATGATAAAAGGCCCAACGACCAAAAGGTAAGTAAATAATAATAAGCCCAGCTTTAGTTCACCTTTCCATTAGGAACCTCCATAATAATTAGGCAGTGCCCTAATAAAGAAACCAAAGTTTTATTCATTTCAAACAGTTGTCTTGCTATATGTAGCAGACTGCCTGTCGTCTCACTAAAACCTTCTCGGAAAACTAATTATAACGCGACCAAAAATTGTACCAAATAATGACTTTACCAAACCTGAAGAATGACCAGAGTTGATTTTAATGAAATAAGACACAATTTAAGTATCCATGTGGGAGTTCTTTCCCTTGTCGGAACTAAAAAAGAAAAGTTGATTGATTATTAAAAGTAATGACACCACAAAATTGTTTTTTGATATGCGAGGAAAAGTGATGAAAGAAAACCAGTTGCAAGGAGGAATTTCTTCATTTTGATTCAGCACCAGATTGACAATTCATTATTTTGTAGTAATAATAATTCTTCCTTCATAAAACATTTTTCATGGGCATGTCCCAAAGAGAAAAGTGTCAAAATGATCCCAGCTCGTAAGAGTTGTATTGTGGTGAAGGTAGCTAACTGGAGGTAATGAAGAGATCCTTTATGATTGCAACAATAAGACTTCATTCGACCCAGAGCTGAGGGGCAATAAGCACCTCCAACGAAGGCCCGGTCGACGGAACCCACCCCCTGCCGCTTCACCATCAAATACGCATCTTTGATTGCTCTTGTTGTGTGAACATGAGATGAAAAGCCGGCTCCAAACAAAACAATAATATGTATTTATGTATACACGCATCCATCCAAAAAAATATTGGCAAGATAAATTCCAGAATTGACCTAGAATTTGAAAAGTTCCAACTAAATAACAGGGTAGAGAGAAAATTTAAGCGTCTCTTTTATTGCATCTTTATCATCACAAGTTGGGGAAAACAATGGACTCCCAGAAAGTTAAAAGATGAGTATTTTCTTAAACAAAGGACTGGACAACAATAAATAACAACTCTCTTGAAAAGAGAGGATATAATAGGCGGAATCTCATTTCATTATTATTATGATTAGCCATTCTCCCTTTATCTTATGCCGGTGCTGAGCACAAATGGAGTCATCAACACCTTGGAAGAGAAAAGGGGATTCGTAGCGGTAGGTAAGGCACACTCGACTTGTGAAATTCTTGGACATATCCGCCCCGAAATCACTTCCTCAACACCTATGCTTCGTACCTCAATGCTAACAAATTACTTTAGAATTCGTAAATTGAGCAATTTAAACAGGCTGCAAATTTGGGTGGCTTAAGCCCATTCATGGACTGTACATGAGAAGAGAACAAAGAAAGTCTGTAATAAAATGGAAAGGCGTGAAAATTTTTCACCTGTAAATTAATATCATGTTTAATAATTGACCTTCTTCAGTGGCGCCTTAAATGTCTGGCTTGGGCTTGGGTTAGTAGCAATTGTTTGTGATCTCATAGTTTGTTGTAACAATGCCTCTAACTTTTATTATGCACAACAGTAGATTACACAACTATTAATGTCAAATGACTGTAAATATATGTAAGTAGCTGGCATATAATAAAATTATGAATTAGCAGCTAATTTGAGCATATATGAAAGTTATACATTTGCGTTGTATGTAAGTGATAGTAGTTGAAGAATGACATGTGGAAAATAAATAGTAATACCAAAGCTTTTAACCATTTTAACGTCCTCTGCTTTAAAAAGTGATGAAAGAACACGTGTACGTTCTTCCCAAAAATTTCCATTAAAAGATTTAAGCCAAATGGATGCAGGGAGCTTAAAAATCTCATTTCTTGCAAAAGTACTTCATTGTGGTTAAATAAGTACAAATTGAGAATAAATATTCAAATAACCATAAACTTTAATAGCTTGTTGTAAACCCGCAGCAGCCACTGTCTGAGTCTGAAAGAGCAATTCGCCAATAATTTGCAGAACAAGCACGAATTGACGTAATAAAATAGTTTCTACTTTTATTGAATTGAAATTGGTTCTTTTTCATTATACTTATACATAACATATGAGATTATTTGTAATCAATCAATAAATTATCCTGACAAACCTTTACATGAGCTCGCATAATGTAGTCAACAAGACAATAAATATCCGTCTAAATCACATCCAATTGGATCCCCGATAAATTAGACTTTAATTTAATCACTCGTAAAACGAGAGTGGAATTAGGGAATGACAAGCAGCCGTTTAGACAATGATGCCATTTAAAAATCTAGACAATTAAACTGGTTTGCAAATCATTCAATGAGAAAGGTGGCAGTGAAACATGAGCAAATTATTCATTCAATTTTCTCCCTGTCCCATAAAATAAATTGCAAATTATGCAAAGTTTTTTTTTGTATTTTAACCAAAAGGCAATGAAATGAAGAAGCCTCGAAAATTAAGGAAATTATTTTGCATCATTTTCCCAATTCCCATTAAATTATGATTGGTGGCATGTAGCATAAAATATAATTTCCTCTTCATAATTTTCATTGTTTGAATTCGATTGTTGCGTGGGGGCGTCTCTGAATTTTCAGAGGGCGGAGTTTTATCCAGCAACAAGTTTCTCAAGCGAGTCCATCCTTCATCCATTGGACCTCCCTTCAATTCTCAACTTTGTCTCCAGAATTACCCCACAAAATAATTCATGGGAATTTAATAAAGGAACGTCTGGGGCATCATGCAAATTTTGATTTCATTTAAGGGTCCCTAATGTTTCCACATGTTTTTTTTAGCTTGTGACAATTGTTGCCCAATTTATTTTGTCCTAAAGATAAGACTAATGAAAAGAAATAGTCCCTAATGGATTTTGATTGAATTTTGTTGTTTCCTCTTTTTTGCGTTGGTCATCTGGCGTTTCGGAAGCAGATGAGTCCTTACATGTTCTGTAATGATGCATCAACAAAGTACCCAACAAAGTCCTCTTTAACGTACAAAGCCCTTAGGTGATCCTTTAACATATTAAGCAAGCGGCCGACTCTCTTTGCTTGGTATTATTACTCCAAGTTGTTACTTACTAATGTTTTTACCTGTGAGAGAGACGGAATAGAGTTTTAAAAGAGTGAGAAAAATCTTCATCCCATTTGACTCCTGGCTCTAGCTAAACATCTCCAAAACATCATTTGGCATTGACACTCGCAACAGAAACTGCATTCACAAATCTCTATTGCACTTTTACCCATTCTCCAATTTCACTCTTTGCAAAACAAATCAAACACAATAAGTTTAAGACACTTTCTCAACAATTTTGCCTTATAATTTACATAAAAGTTATTAATTCCCAATATTTGCAAAACCTTGAAAACATTTTCCACCAAGACAAATAATTATTTGTCTTTCTAAAGTACATTTTGCAACGTTACTATTCAAACAGTTTGATCACCGTTTCCTCTGACTAATGAGAATTATTTGCAAGTATTTGAAGAAGTGTATCCGGTAAAGATTAAATGAAAATAGCGGTGACATATTGTCTCTTGTGAGTCCGCCCTTTAAAACAATAACAAGCTCGTCAAGCAGTCAAATAATACATATATACATAGGTGAAGTGACATTTGTGCCACGTTGGACTGTCTGTGGAATTTCCGATGTCCCATTTTACAAAGTGACGAATTTCCTGGTAAAAAGAACAAACGTCATAAGCGAAAGTCAAATTTTGAGAAAAGTGAGAAAGTGCAAGAGCAAGTTTGCTTTGATTGCAGCAACCAATTATTTGAACAACAAACAAGGAAATTGTGTCCATTTACTTTCGGAACCAGAATAAATAAATAAATGATTAGTAAATGAACAATACATAAGAAGAAAAGGAGAATCTCAAGAGTCTCAATTTCCCCGAATAGGAATTTGGATGTGGTTTACAGATGTGTTTGTGTCACAATGAAGTAAAATGAGACTGTCACTAAAAGCCCTTAATTTACAACCAACGATTTTAAAACATCCTCAACCAGCAACAATTTTCTCTCTCGAGTGAAAGACACTTTTTGTTAAGAGACTGAATTGAACAAGAAATGTATATAAAGTTATTATTATGATACTAGTTCTCCGAAGTGGTCAAAAATTACTATTTATCGCCATATTCATCAGAAATAAAAGTGCATACAACTCTTAGTCTTTTAAATAATCTCGATAAACATTGTTTGCAATATTTTTCCAAGATGGTGGGTGTACATCCAACCGTCTCAGTTTTAATGGTGATTATTAGTTTTGCGCTGGTCATCGTGGGGTCCATGGTCCCACCCTCATCGGCCAGAATTCCCAAGGCGAGGGGGCGTGGTTCGAAGTGGTGGTATGATTTTAAGATTATTATTACTCATCAGAACTATTTTTCGAAATGTCTTAAATAGGTTTCGTCAAAGAAAATCTTGGAAAAATTGAATTGGGGCAAAAAAAGTGTTTCTATCTAAATATATTTATGGTAATTTAGGTGGGGTTAGGTTATAAAGTTAGGGATTGAGAGTGATACAAATCTCAGACTCGGGCTATTTGCACACTTCTCAGATTTTTGTTTATATATAAAATGCCATTTTCATGGGCCCCATATATTTACTTGAAGTAAGATTTTTATAGTAATACTATTACTGCCTCTAAACTAATTTAACATTCCAATTGAGCTTCATATTTTCTCAAAGTCTCTAATCAACAAAAATTTTGGGGAAATTTATGAACTTCATTAGAAGTTTAAAATGTTTAAATCAAGACCAACTTGAAAAAGAAATTATATTTACTTGTGGTTTCTCCGTTTACTTTTTTTTCTTTATATCATTATGTAATTTGAAGCCGAAAAACAAAATTAAGATTTAAAATTCAAACTGCAAATTGAACTTTAGGCCCCAAAATTAAACAGCTCTTTCATTTTTTTTTTCATTGTTGAGGTATTTTATAAAGATTGTTGGAAATAAAAGAGCGCAAAAAGTCGTTACTTTTATTGAGATGAATACAAAAATGGGACAAAGAATTTGTGATTCTTGTGTGGCTGTGGATTCATGTTCCCTTGTTATAAACACAGAAATAAATGTAATTCGGCATTTAGTTGGTGATGAAAGCATTTTTTGGATTTGTCCTCTGCTACAAAAGGTGAAGTAGTGCTTTGGAATTATTGAGGAGGCTTGTTAGCCATTGTTGTTTGTCAACTGAATAGAAATCAACGTCATTTAAACTTTTAACCAGATTTTTTTCTTTCCTAAGAAGCAATGCAAATATTTTATTTTCCTTGTGTAATAATTTGTTCAATTCCTAATGAATCAAGAATGCCGCAGAAAGGCTCAAATTAGTTAACACATTTATTTAGTAAATTCCATCCATCCGTTTAAACTTGAACCGAGTTCAAAGTTCAGCGATTTTGTAATGCTCATAAAGACGCCGCTGCATTCAACTAATTTATTGTTATTATTATTACTATCAACAGACTCTCAGTTAATACACATTTTAGCTCGTGCCCAGCTATTTAAATTTGAAATTTGTTCCTCAAAGTACTGCCGTGTTTTTAAAGCTTAGGGCAAAGAAATAAAATGGAGCATAAACTCGGCTAATCCATGATAAATGTCAGATCATGAAATCCAAATAATCCTTCAAAGAAAGAATAACAAAGAAAACTACTTGAGACTAATAACAAAGAATGAAATCATAATTCAAGCAACTTTATTTCGTGGTAAATCTTTTTTAAAAACAGGCATTTTTCTGGAAAGAAAAAAAAACTAGATCAGATGCTGACAATAAATAAATTGGAGACTTATATTTAAGAGTTGGTGTTAGCACTTAAGTAATTCAATAAACATTTACTTGACTTTAAGAGAGTAAACACCAGAGTCCATATTTGTCTATGCATTACTCCAAAAGTGCCGAAATCCTCATCTAAAAATGGTAGAGCACGCATACTTTGGAGTAAAAAAAAGCCTAAATTACATAAGCTTTAAAGCCGAGTTTGAATAAATTAGCTCTTTAGCTATTTTAGACTGTTTGGAGCTGATTTAAATTTATAAGAGGGATGAGTCGTGAACCTTTGAACGCATGTAATGAAGTGATAAACAACAATTTTAAACTCACTTTCACGAGTTAAAATAGCTGAGAGTAAATTAAATGGAATTATTATTTCAGCCTTTGTTCCATACCGTTAGAAATGACCACATAATAATATGGATACAAAGGTTAAGAAGAGGGTGGGTGACAACGATAGCCGACGGCCTGGCACCACATCGGATTAATTTCAATCAACTCACCCTTGATCCTCAAATATGTCATGTACGAAGAGGAATTCATATACAAGTGTCAGCAACTCATTATTTGTGTCGTTTACAAATGTCAGAATCACTTTCATTTTGTTAACCAAAAGTAAATTAGGAAATGAAATTATTTCTAACGGGACACATTTTGAGGGGAAAATTCTCAAATTCCTTAAAATTAGTCACGCTTTACGTGTTTCATGGAGTGGCAATTTTGAAAGGAAGTCGCACCACGACCCTGAATTCAAACTGACAAAAGAGACCACACGGTGTCAAACTACACAGTCAACAGGTTGACAATGAAAGTGACCAGTCAATTCATTGACAAAATGTCATCCATCCATTATTACTCTGCTCATTATTATTAATTTTGAGACATGGATCCGTTGCATTTCACTCACAAATGTACTCTCGACCTGTAAACATAATTTAAAGTTTTAATGTGGATTTTACTATACAAACCAAATACAAATTATCTATTTTTTATTTGCACATTACAATTTATCTAGTTACGAGTTAGTTGTACATAAAAGGTATGCTGCTTACTGCTGCTTATTTTCACCCTTAAATTTTACGCCGAGTTATTACTTAGGTTGAGCCAAATGTTGTATGAAAGAGATTTAAAAGAGTGTGTAATAATGACCAAAGCAGAATTCAAATGTCACAAAAGATGTAAATGTGAGTTGAATAGAAAGCACAAAGAGCGTCTCAATTCGCCACGGAGGATGAGTCTCAAAGATTTTGGACTCGATCGTATTTATCATTTCTATTCATGTTGGAAAAGAATTGTTAGCTTATAGAAATGTAAAGTTGATGGAAATTGTGACATGTTAATCTGTCATTTTCTGGACCCTAGGCTTATTGCATGTATACTTACGATCATTAATGATTTCATTTATGTGTTACTTACTTTTTAAAAAAACATTATTAGACAAATTTGATTATGCATTCCTTCAATTTTGGAAACTATTACTTGATTCGGTCCACATAAATAAATGAGTTTGATGAAATAAACGAGATTTTTCCAACTCGTAGAATGCATGTTCAATTTAATCAATTCACAAAAGGTGAAGTTTGAGTAAAATTAAATGCAGGAATATTGGGAATGACCATAAATTATCTCTCGAGAGAGCCAAGATTAGTTGAAAAATAAAGTACACCAAGATATTCTTCTGATGGTGATTGAGCATGTTTCTCAGTGCCACAAAAATTCAAATGTTTTCTTCTCATGTTGTAATGGTAGTCATCCAGGTAGGCATAAAGAGAAGTAGTCGTTGTTGTTGTAGATTTGTTCCTTTCCAATCTCAACCTTATCTTAATCTTCAAGATTGGGAAGAAGAGACTCTGGGGACGGAATAACAATTTCTTGTACACTAAATATCTACACCGAACTATTTATTTACTACTTACTACCAGCTACTGACTGAGGAAAAGATGAGACTTTGATGAATGAATCTCAAAATCTTATTCTTCCCCTTGTGTCAATATTTCTTTAAACTAAGCTATTTAAAACAAAATTTCATTTTAAGATAATTTTACCATGTTTCAGGGGAATTGGTAAAATTGGGGAGCCCAACAACCTAATTTCCAACTCGATAAGGGGCGGGGGGATTGGGGGCTTTAGCCTTGACCCTCCGGTTCAAGCCGTACTCAAGAAAAAGCAGCAACGGGTTGTGAGGGAAAATCGAGGAGTTCTCTCTGCAATAGCCAAAGGGGCAAATGATGCCGTCAACGAATGCAAGCACCAATTCCGCAACAGGAGATGGAACTGTCCCACAAAATCCTTTTGGAGGGGAAAAAATATCTTTGGGAAAATTGTTGAAAAAGGTAATTTCATTTATTTCCCGTAAATCATTAAGCAATTGATTTCATTTTCAAATGTGGTCAATTACGGAATTTATATTTGCCATCCATTTTCCTTTTTATGTATTCAAGGGTTGAGGTCATTTAAAAATTATTTCCCTTGATTTGACTCTGAATGAAATTGTACGATGAGAGAGCAAAGGGGAAGAATAAATTGGAGGCTTCTTTCCTTCTTCTTCTTCTTATTGCATGTTACAACAAAACAAAAAATCTCTAAACACTTTTTGATTAAAATTTGGTTACATATCAATATGCAACATGTGCTTTTGATTGTTGTGTACTAATAGTTGGTGTATATCTTGTGTGCGTGCTTGGCTGCGTGTTAAATTATGATTGTGATGAATTCAGGTTGGCCAGGGTTGAATTTGAGGTTGGAGTCAGTTTTCTTTTGGGGTTTGAACAAGAATTTGTTTCATGGTGGCGTTTGATAATAACACAATATCAAATAGCCAAAGGTGAGTTTGAGGCTGCTGTTGGCAGAAGTGTAATAATATGAAGGCGGCGTATTCCTGCCGGCAAGACAACTTTTGTAATAATCATCCCCGTCCTCTAATAACAATCATAATTGTGGTAATCATAAAAAGCCACCGAACCAATCCCTTCATCAACAAATGGCTTATACTCAAATTGCTCTTTTATTTGTTTACTACAAAATCAAAGAATGAATGGTGCAGAAAACGTTTTCTTTACATGCAACAGCTTATTTTATTATTGAGACGTCCCCGTAATGACCAACATGACTCGGCATTTATTGATCTGGCTTGATTCATTTTTAAAAGGATGGTTTTATTTTTCGTCATTAATCCCTTGCAACAAGTGTTCAAATATTACGTGTAATAAACAGAGTCAAGAATAAAATATGTAATAAGTCCAGTGCATTTTGAATTAAAGCATTTTGGTAAGAGAAAATGTTTAGATTAGAGTAAAATCAGCTATTTATAAAGATTGGGGCAATTTGAATATTTTGAATATATATGTTTTAAATAGTTTAAATTCATTGATGATTGAAGAAGTGTTGGATTGGCGTTGAATTTAACATTGATCCATGTCCAATTCTTTATAAATAATAACAAATTACAGTCTGTCAAACAAGTCAGAGCAAATTGAAGGCATAATGATAATGTCTCTTGGTGGTCTAGCATTTGCATCCGAAATATCTCTTATTCAAAATAAGAGATGCCAAGAAGTAGTAAATAATAGCTTAACCGAGTTTGATTGGCACTCAATGCAATTCCGGATGCATTTTATTTCCTTGTGGTTTTAATTGAGTATTTTATTTAATCATAGATATCTCACGATTTAAAAAATAATTAAGTAGTTGCATTTCATAATAATTATGAATTGATACCGGATTTTGAGATGAGAGTTTATATTAATTTGCATAAAGTTGAATATTTGGCATTTACAATATAATTTAAGAATGCTGGAGGCAAATGGATTCAATTTCAATTCGCTGAGAAGGAAATTTTATATGTAAACCACTTTTATCCTTGCTCCTGTATAATTACACGTCTTTTAAATGCACGTATCAAATTTTACTTCCACAATTTAAGAAGCCTCACGACAACCCACATCAGCCCTCTTTTTGAGCTTGTTTTTGGTGGTGGTCATTTACTGATGCCGACTCCATGATTCCAACAAAGAAATTAAGTAAACGCTCAATCTCCACCGTTCAACACCAAAAGTGAAGATGAAGGAGGAAAAATGCCGACTCCTTTCCTAATGAAAGGGAAGACGGCTAATTATTACATAACCCAGGTTGACGTGCGTTCAAAATACATTCCACAAAATCTTGAAACTTCTTCTTCTCCTGCTTTACAGTTTCTCTTTTTCAGCAGTAGAAGAGGACAAATATATTTCGTTACCAGAACTATACAGAAAATTGTGCTCAGCAGATGAGTAATGATTTAGGAGAAGCTGAGAGTGAAAGCAATTAGTGAAACAGTATTTTATCAAGTTTTTGGTAATTATTGAGTGAATTAGAGGCATTAGATCACCAACAACGGATTTAACAAATGGTCAAAGACCCTGCCGCCGCTATTAGTCATAAAGAGATGAAGTTGTTGTAACCTCAAGAAGTACACGAGTTTCATGATTCAGTTTGAGAATGCAGTTTCTCCTCGTCCATTATTGTGGAATTATAATGTTTTCTAGCACAATGATGAAGGGAATGTGAGAATGAGTCTTTTAAGGGCTACAACACCTGTGGCCTCTTTCTTAGATACTTCTTAAATAACTTATTACTTGCAGATTGAGATTCAAAAATCCAATTTTTAATAGCCAACCCTGGAAGGAAGCCATCTGTCTGTGTGGCCTTGTTTTTAAAGCGTTTTCTGCAAATTTTTATAGCCTTGAAAAGCAGCTAGAAATGTTTGTGCAACTTTTATTGTTTCTGCATGAACTCTGAAATACAATAATGAATGAGAATCCAATTTCAAGAAATGTTTTGGGTGCAGTGGTTGACATGTGATAAACGGTTGCGTGATGTAAATCGTTATTGTTTTTTGAGAGTGTATTCATTAAGCTAGAATGCACATTATGAATGTGACTTACCTTATGCATACCGGGTGGCCTCTAGTAAAATAATAAAATCTCTGAAATTTAACTTGATTTGAAAACAGAGATAAATTTAGTCTTCAAGTGAAATATTATGAGTTGTCAACATGGTTGGGAATTAACAACTTTAGTCTTCATTTGAGATTTATCGCCAGACAAATTATTTTCCGTTAGTTTCCTTAATTGGTCTAAATAGCTGCATATTTTAACTGATTTTAAACTTTTTGAAGGAAATTGTCGTCATTCTTGTTGTGCATTATGCGTTGGGGGGATATTCATTTGGGATGATTGTTGTGGTTAAACTGGAGTTGAATGCCTCCTGCAGAGCACAAGCACCAAGCTGAGATCTTCCTGGACAAGTGCTAACTTATTTAACATCTTCATCTGCTCTGGTGGTTTTCCTCTTCAAAGTCTCTTAATTCTGCTGCAAAATACTTTATTAGGCAGTAAGGAATCTTGCTCATTGGAGGTGGAGATGAGGGATGAAACCTAGCATTAGACTCTTGCCTAATAGCTCAAGATAAAATCTTAATCCAAGCCTTTCTCTATAAATCATAATGCGCTTCGAAAAAAGGAAAAGAGGGGATAAATAATAAACGGAGCTTTGGTTAAGGGATGAGACTTGAAGTGAGAGAATTAGGGCCCTCCACCTTCTTCTAATAACTTTATTCTCTTCTTGGGTTAAAAAACGAGACAAAAAAGAAATTATTAGTTAGAAATTTACGATGATGATGATGATGCTATTTGTATATAAAATAGAGATTGGGATGATAAGCCTAATTGTAACATTAACACGGGGACATTATCTCATCTCCGGCCATTAACCAGCTCAAAGCTACCCTTAGATAATCTACCCATTGTCTATCTCTTGTAATTGCGTGATATTTTATTCAATAAAGATATCTCTCTCTCTAATTTTATTACTTGGCCAAAGGATATGACAACTTCCCTTGGAATGCTTTAAAATATGACATGTGAAAAAAAGAGTTGTGTTTAATTTAATGGATTCCGAGCTAATGCATTGACTTTTCCAATTCCCCTGCATGTCAAAAAATGTCATACTCATTCCAATTCTTTTGGATGAAATTACATGTTTACTTAAAAGGAATTTGTGTCAGAGCGTCGGTTGAGTCTCAAAGTGTGTGAATCAATACTTGAGAATTAAGATTTGATGAAGATAAGACAAGGGGAGAAATCTTTTCAGCCACTTACCCTCTCCCATTATGTGATACACTCTCATAATTCCTTTGTTGAGTTGACAATAATATTTTCAGGACGAAATTGAGTTGTCGGCAATCTTTTTCAATAAATCTCAAGATATATATACTTACTTCCAAGTGAGGTCATATTATATGTAATATGTATGTATAGGTGTGTATAGGCTCTTTAAACAAATTGAAATCGAATTTTGTAATGGAAAGGAGCAAATTCATTTTTCCAAACAACTGTAACACTTTTTTTTAGAAAACAACGAGTCGAAAGATATTTGAGAAGAGCCCAAATTTTTTTGTGATAAAAAAATTAAACAATAGAGACAATAATGATTGTGAAGCACAATGAATGTAACAAAATGAGAACAATGTCGCTAATAGGTCGGCGCTTTACCATTTTTACCGAATCTCCCTGTAGGGTCTTTGTTGATTTATCCTTTCTTTCCTAAAATAATGAAAAATGAGACGGAAAGTTTATAAAAAAAACTTACTGGGATGGGAAAGAGTTTCTAAAAGGGTACAAAAGGGTTATTGAATTATTGTTACAAAAAATATCGTCACTTATTGGTTAAAGGAAGAATTAGCGGATTACATCTACGCCTATAGTGAATGGAAAGCTGGTATTGCAGAAGGCCAATTTTATGTTTTGATGGTTTCTGTGAAGCAAAATAATTTTTTGAATTTCATTCCGTCTAAATAGCTGTGGATGAATAAGGGATTGACAGGCAGCAGGCCTTTTTATCTCTTTCAATAAAACATAATGAAATTCATGAGTTGTCTGCATCTTGATTCAATACATTTTAAATCTAATCTTTGGCATGTTCTCGGTTCGAAATGCAATCCATTGCAGTGTCGGATTTATATTTTAAATCTCTCCATTCATCTCTTTATCCCTTGTTTTAATTTTGTAATCCTTAAATGCAAAACTGGATATATTTTGTTGTTTTGGCTCTTTCTTCTTCACAACCAATAAATACCAAAATATTTGCTCTCTCAACCAAAGCAAACAGGATTAATAAAATTTCTTTCCTTTGACCCTTCTTTAAGAATTGATGACTAAAAGCATTTTCTTTTGTCAGGTTGTCGAGAGTCCTCATTCATTTACGCTCTCACAAGCGCGGCCGTGACCCACGCCGTTGTCCGCGCTTGTAGCGAAGGCTCCATCGAATCTTGTACTTGCGACTACAGATTACATAACAAATACAGCAGATCCATGACTCCAGACCAAAATTGGAAATGGGGCAGTTGCTCAGATAACATTGAGTTTGGCTACAAATTCACTCGAGATTTTGTGGATGCTGGGGAGAAAGCAAGGGAAATGAGAGGAATGGTCAACATTCACAACAATGAAGTTGGAAGACAAGTAAGTGGATTCAAATTGTTTTTAGCCTTATAAGAGCTCACAGTCATAAGTCAATAAAATCTTGAAGACAAACTCGCACGTGCCCATGAATGAGAAAATGTTGTCCTTTTCTAAACTGCATCTTGTTATTATTAAACGTCATTTGAACGTGCGAGTCACATTTTCATGCCCATGAAGAAATTGTGTTTGTCAGTCCACCAGCCTCAAGAACTGAATCTCTGTTTTACAAGAAAATAACAGAAAGAAATGTAAAAAAAAAAATGATGCTGAAGGCCAGCTTGAACTTGTGGCTGAAGTCTAAAATCTCCATAATTTGTCAACTTTCAAACATTTTTAAAAGGCATTGAAATGCAGCCGATGTACATAGATTACATTACAAGAATAAGTCCCTTCCCTCAATTAGTATCATGTTTCAAAGCAAACGTTTTAAACTTTCTAATAAATTTCAATATCCATTCATCTTCACGTTTGTCAACTCCAAGGAGCTGTTTAGTTAGGACAAAAAAAAACATTTCTTTAAAAAGTTATATTGTAAATGCAATTGCATGTAATGGCAAAATAACATCTTGTATATAGCTTTTAGAGAAAAAAGACAACTAATTTACGAGGCTTTTAGATATCATGTTTTTATAATAATTTCAGCACGTGCAATCCCTTATGCGTCGCCACTGTAAATGTCACGGAATGTCCGGTTCTTGTACAATGAAGACATGTAAGTGCACATCTTTTTTTTGTTTAGATATCCAGCTTTGTAAGCACATACTTATTGGCAAATTTGTAGGCTGGATGCGTCTCCCTCATTTTAGGGAAGTTGGAAATTCCCTTAAGGATCGTTTTGACGGAGCTTCAAGAGTTTTAATGAGTAATGCTGGAAGTTTTAGAGACATTGGAAGAGGTGGTAGATCCAGATACAAGTTCCAATTAAAACCATACAATCCAGACCACAAACCACCGAGCAAAAAAGATTTGGTCTTTTATGAAGATTCTCCAAACTTTTGCAATCGAGATCAAAGATACGGCGTCCAGGGGACAACGGGAAGACCCTGCAACGTATCGTCTTTAGGTGTCGATGGCTGCGATTTACTTTGCTGTGAGTTGCTTTTATTTAAGCATTTTAAAAAGAACACAAAGCTAACATTTGAAACCTTGCCACAGGTGGTCGGGGTTACACGGTCACAGTAAAACAGGTCGTAGAGAGATGTAAATGTGAATTTAGGTGAGTATTTTAAAATACCGTTGCTTAAATTGCAAGCTAACTTGTATCTATTTTATTTCATGTGCTGACATAAAAAGGTGGTGCTGTCAGGTATTGAAAATTTGATATTGCTTTAATAAAGATTTTCTGAAACAATTTCAAATTTTGGGTTTGTTTCAATTTGCAGGTAACATGCAAGAATTGTACAGTGACCAGAACAGTATACACATGTAAATAATTGTTGTGAGAGTGAACTATAAAATAATTTGCAACTTATTGTGTAAAGTGCATGTGAACGTGTCGGAATTAGTGTATAATAACTTGAGGATTGTTATAAAGTGGAACATTAAATAACAACATTATGATGCAGAAGAAGAGGATTAAAACGAGTCATTTGTATTGTTTATTTATTTATTATGTTTTATTGTTATTATGAGTAATACACAAGCTATATATTTTGTATACACTTTTGTAAATGTTTTTAATTGTTTGTTTCATATCCATGTTTTACACTTTCTCTCTTTCCCCAGAACTTTATCCCTTCAAATTGCCATTGTCTCTGAAGAAATGATATTCCAAAGTAAGTATGTGTAATTACAGAGGTAAAAGACTTTTCAAGTGTTCATACATTTTGTAAGTGGGCATTTCAATTTATTGGACGACTTTTTTTAAAACAATAGCCATCATCTCATACGCTTTAAGATAGTTTACAAAGAGCTAAGCGTTCATTTTATGGCAGTTTTAGCCATTTTAATTTTAAAACCGGCAATTTTAGACACTTTAACGCTTATACTTTTTCATTTTAAGAGGATTTTCTTTTGTCGCCGCAAAACCACCCCCAAATATTATAGGTTATATAGTTAGAATGGCATTACTCAAGAGATTTAACGCATGTAAATAATCATGTAATTATTATTATTTTACTACAGTAGATAAAAGAATGCACATCATTTAGTTATTTTAGATCTTTTCCCCGTGTCCCATCATCCACAGATTATTATTATAGCCAAGAGAGAGATGTGTTATTTTATATTTTTAACAAGTGTATAACTGACTAATATGCCCCCATTAATATGTAACAAGAAGAAAACTCATCATTGCCAAAGGATGAAACAGCGGACTGTGTGTGGGCCGGGTTATAAATTATCAGAATTAGAATAAATAAGTGAGTTATATAAGTTAAAGTAATTGTTACAAATGCTGGTCTCAACTGCTGCGTGAATCTCGGATGTAAAAAAAGTGAACGCAGTGTTTGTTGTGTTTGTTGGTACTATTACTTTATTGTTATATTATTATGACTGCTATCAATATGGAGAGACAAAGTATTTGTAATACGTCCGTTGTTGTACAATGCACAATAACACATTTATTATCAATTTTGATCATGACTGTTGAATTAACTATCATTAATAAAAATCAAAACATGGAATGTATAAGAAACTGTGACGGACGAGTGTTTTCAAGGGCCCCAATCTTAATCTCAAAATGAGATTTTATATTTTCTTGCATCTCTTTAGGAAAATAACTCAAAAAATCAGTTATTCCATATAATTAAATATTAAAGTAAATATTAAATAATTGGGAAACTAATCAAGTCATCTATCTACATATGTATAGCATGAGACAAACTAATTATTAATTTTACCCATCAATAATTAATCAGCCATAAACCACATCGGTAAAAAAAAAATGACGTCTCAATTTCCTCTCTCTTTACATAAATTAATCAATCATTTGGAAATCAATTATTAACTTTAACAAAGTCTATTTGTTGTATCAATAACATCTTTTAGATTTTAATTATTTCGCAGGTTTGAGTGCATGGGAAGATTTTTATGTTGATGATTTTCTAGCCGTAAAGTGAAGATGAGAGACAGTTAATCATTTTTTGTAAGGTGACTTTTATGTTTGGAGGAAATGGAGACGCGAGTGTTTGGAAGCAGCAGGGTGGATAATTAACCAAAAGCCATAACGAAATGATGAGTTTTTAATGTGGACTCTTCTCTCTGCGCCCTTAACTCGCTCACACAACCCAAGTATAATGAGTTGTGTCTGTCGTAAAATCGGAAATAGAAGCAAAGGTCACTTATTTATATGTACCCAATATAGGGATGAACGGAAGGCGAGTCTCCTCCCATTCATATATATCAGTAGTCTCACAATTTAACGGCTTTTTCATGTGTGCAAATTTGTCCAAAGTTGTAAAGTGCTGAAAATTGGATGTGGATACTAAATACATATCTGAATGAAATTGTCTTGATTTGGAAGACAGCTCCATTACTTTTGTATTGTTATGCATGTAGCTGTTTTGGATAATATGAGTTGACTAAACCTTGCCCCCCGTCGTCTGTAAGGGGAGTCCATAATAACTCATCATCTCCGCAGGAAATCAGGAGGAGGTCACATCTCTTAAACTTTCCCTTGTCCTGCCCAGACCTCCCATTTCGCACCGGAGAAGACGAAACCACATTGACTGATCATCCCATCAACTTTGTATCAACAACATAATCAAAATCCACAATTTGGTCAAAAGACCCGTCTCATACAGTTTTATGTTATATATGCACTTACTTGCATTTAATTTAAGGAGTGGCTTCATTAAATAAAATTAATTTGCAGGAATGCGCGTGTACGTATGTAAATTAAATTGCCTGAATTTTTCATCACTTTGACTTTTCTTTTCAAAAGGTAATTTGATGTTGTAAAATAAAAATTACCAAGATGGAGAAAGAGAGGTTGAAATTAAATTAGGGAAGAGACATGTGACATGATTTGCCCCCCGAGGAGTCTGCAGGGAAGATGTCAATAATTTACGGCTTCCTATTCAATTGTCACTGTTGTAAGCACCTTGTCCTTTGGGTTGACACAACCAAGTTTTCGTGTTGGGCTTTCAACGCACAGGAAAAGAGAAGATGACCAGGCCAAAAGCTAACAATAAGTTTGGTCCCTTTTAAGGGCTTATATACGGCAAGTTCATTGTGAGTTTGGTCCAAGTTGACAGCTCAACTAATTAAATGTCTCATTTTCGGGCTTTTAAACTCGACGAGATCCCAATCTTTCTCTCGGAGGTCTCCAACCATATATAAATCCAAAACTACTTGAAATCCATCACCTATACAATAATAACTAATCCTACTCTTACGATAAAAAAAACTTGACTAGAAAAGATCACTTACCCAACCAAACGCAACGGATGATGATAATAATCGATGATAATTAATGAGACACTTTATCTGTAATTGATGTGAATATCTTTTTATTGCTATCAATGATTCCAACTATTTTTAACGTTATTTAATAATAACAAATAAACATTTCAATAAAATTAATGAGGTCATTGGTTATCTTAAAAACACTAGGCTAAAAACGATTCGGTTATTTAATTAAGTAGTATAGGTATAAAGCTGCAAATGTTGAGAAAATACATAAAACACTATTTAGATTATCTAAAATGACTGAATTTGGCACTTGCAAAACAATGAGATAAAGTTTGAAATACATGTACCAATTTATATGTTCTATTTTTAACAATAATTTACAATAATTAGTCATCTATTAAAGAGATAAAATTTGTATAAAATTACAACTCAAAATAAAATTCTACAGATAAATTTACATCAAAAAATTACAAAATTGGCACGATATGTATCATGTAGCTAACTTTTACTCTGTGGCCTACCTACAGGTATACACTTCACGCGTATAAGTGCATGTGTCACAGGTCACCTAAAAATAAATTTAAATTATTATTTTTATCTAAAATTTAAAAAAAAAATAGATTAAAATCAAAAGGTTCATACCTGACAGCACCAAACAACTGCCATGAAATTAAAATAAACTCAAGTTAGCTTTAATTTTAACAATCTTGTAATTAACGTTTATATGTATTTGTATACTTACATTTGCAGCGACAGTTTTTCTTTTCCACTACCTTGCGTCTTCTGTAGCCACGCCCACAGCAAAGTTGGGTGCAACTTTCTACTCCATCGGAGTTTATTTGGCATTCTCGACCTATACGAAATGTTCTCTTAAAATGATATATTGCTTTCACTCATGCTGTATTACCTTCCGTTCCTAATGATCCCACTTTGTTATCAGCATGACAAAAACTTTGAGATTCGTCAAAATAGATGAGATCGTCTTTTTCTGGGGGCTTTACTTCAGATTTTGATGGGATTAAAGATTTTCCGTCATTTCCTGGGATCACTTTCACTGCTCCGTCAAACTTGATTTTTAAAATTTCTCCAATCTCTCTAAAAGAAGGAACTTTCTGCCAACATGTTTTGAGGGTACACGAGCCTGACAAACCGTGACATTTGCCTGCAAATATTAATATGCATCCATTGTATTATTATTTATTTGGGGAAAGGACTACTTTCACTTTCAGTATCTACTTACACACAAGTCTCATGTTGTTCTTTACAGCCTGGAAATCAAGACAATTTATTATGAAATATTTTTATGTACTTTAGTCATTATTGTATGAACAATGATTTTCAATGGATATGCATTTTTGATTAAATTACAATCAATGGTCATTTGTCATTGGCTAAGTAGCAATTTGTAATTTTATCCCTTGTCTCAGATAATCTAAGAAAAGATTGACAAAGAAAATGAATTATTTTATACAAGAGTGAGTGAAGACAAGATGAGTTGAGCTTATCGGGAGTGATCAGATGAGATGAAATATTACGGCACTTATGTTAATGAATTTCATCAACTTCTAGTCTATTTATCATGTTCGATGTTTGACTGATATGTGATAAGAAGAGAGTTTAAAAAAATTACCAGTCTTCCAGCTTCATTGTTGTGGAGCATTACCATGAGACTCCGTATATCGTTTCGTCGTCGAATTTTGATGTCCAAGATATCTTTAGATCTCTCATAGCCTATGTGTACGTTATCTCCACAACCTCCCCACTCAAACGTCCCGTCCGTCGATTTACCTGTACATATAAACCAACCAGTTCATTAGAGATATATCCCACACAACGATCAATGTCTGGGGATCTCAATTGGAAATATTTGGAAAGGGTTGAAAAAACGGGACAAAACAAGCTGAATAAGACAGATATATAAATTTGTTGTATAGTTGAAGAGTGACACCGGTTTACTACACAAGAAGACTTCTGGAGCCTGCATCCAGTAAAATAAAGTTGAAATGGAATTTAAATTCTGGAATTTTGAGAAAAGAAATTTGGTCTATTCCTATCCGTGAGAAAATCACGAGACTGGAATTTTTAGGGACATTTTTTCACCTATACTCTTTGATTAATTTATTATTCCTCAATCCAACTCAATTTGCCTCCATCAATTTTAGTCACTCATTTTTAACTAAATATTTCCAGTATATTTAAATAAAATAAGAAGAGAACAACAAATTGTACCTGACAGTGTCCGGTCACAGGGGCAGTCTTGAACTTGACCTGAGCTGCACGCTTGGGTCACAGCAAATGCAACCCCAGCAGAAATTATTGATTGGACAAAAGCTGTTTCTCTTGTATCTGAAATTAAAATTCAAGTAATAAGTTTACAAAATAGCAAACATTTAGAAATTTAAGTATAATTGTCAAAGACATTCGAATCTTTCTAACACAACAACTGACTTGTTTTGCATAACTTTTCTTTCTACCTGGAAAAGAAGATAATATAAAAAACGATTTCTTTAGAAAATTGACTCTGATTTGTCTCCTGTCACTCATTGTGCTTTCAACACAAAGAAAGGATGAGTAATCACAAAAAATTAGAGCAATTAAGATGTCTCCTTCCCCATGAAATGCAACGGAGCTGGGAGATGATAAAAAAAGTAAAAAGAAATTAAGATGCAGATGCATAAAACAAATAAAAAAACAAAGTAATCAATCAACTAGAGCAGAAAGAGTAAATAATGAAATATTTAACCCTTTCACTCAACTCTGCCCCGGGATCCATTTCAACTGAATGCACAACTAATATTGACAATAATTCTCAAGCATTTTCCCATCACCAACAAACGAATGACTGATTGATGACCAATAAATCTCTTTTCAACAGCCCACACGTAAATGTCCAACCAAACCGAAGCGAATCTTTTTGTGGCCAACTTATTCTCTGACAAGGAATTGGTCTAGCTACAAAATTATTATTTCCCCCTCCCACCTTCTTCTTCTGAACATAACACCAACAAATGCATTACTTGTATTTATTTTTTACTCTCAAAGTGGAGAGGACAGGGGATGAATGGACATGATAATCATAATGCTGCTTTTGAGATTGTTTGTTATATTTTATCTTTACAGGACTGCGGAACAAATGGATGTCTCACGCAGGACATGATGAGATGACGAAGGTGGTTCCAAAGGTAAAAGGATGACACTCAAATCTAAATGGATGAAGGTGGAAGATTTACTGCCCACCGAACAGAGGTTGTCAGCAATATTCCCACGCTATCTCACACAGTAAAAAATGTTTTGTGCCATAAAGTGACTACTGTCAATTGTCATGTCTATTTCGTCAAAAGTCATCAAGAAAGGTGAGTGCGTGGTCACCTTACTTAAATTTGTGTGATATGCGGTTTGTAAATAAGATTTCCTTTTCATCATTTACTACGCAAGTTTAGTAGATATTTTCCTCGTTGAGAAAGAGCGTAAAAATATGTATGTCTCATCCCTTCTCCAAAAGTGGTCCGTAATTAAATGAAACTTTCTCCGAAAATAAATGGAGGTGACAGAGTTTTTATCTGTGAGTGGAGAGTACAGAAGGTTGTCATTATCTTTATGTCCTCTTCTTATCTTTATCACTTCCCTCCTACATTTGCGCTCATTAAGCTGACTAAACTGCATTGACACGTAAACTCAAGGCACTAGATCTCCACTTATCCCAAATTCATTAAGCCCATACATCAAATCACATAGTTTTACCTTACGTGTTAAGATTAGCAGATAATAATTCTTTAACTTATCAGTTATAATTCAGAGGCGATGCTAGACCATTTATTTTATTTGAGTTGAAACAATGCTTAAAATTAAGTCAATTAACTTAAAAAATATGTATGTGTGTGGTCTTTGCTTTTGTATTTTCTCATTTCTATTTTTGATTTTGCCAATTACTGTAGATTTGCCAATAAAATCGTTCTGGTTTTTAATGTGAGCATTTCTATTTCGTGGCAAACAAAACAAACCTGATCTATAAAATGATCGAGAATCCATTCATATATATAAATATACGTATACAGTGACGCCGATAATGAGATACTTGTGTAACCACTACTGGTATTGATTAAATTTAACTTTTTTAAACATAAAATCATCCGGAATGTTGTCCAAGGATTGCAGACATACAAACTTCTATTCATTTGAAAACTGGTTGCATTTCATTATTTGCACGGGAGGTCTTGTTTGTGCAGATTTGGATCAGCGAATTTGCACATAAACTTTTGTGTTATTTTTTGCCAGAAGTGGGTTGTTGACTTATTTCTATGTCTGACATTTATGGACTCGGATTTTTCATTTAAAAAGTGCAATTTGCAGTGTATTTCCAGATATTTCTATTTTTAGAGAAAGTAGGTGAGATTGTGAGCTTATATACATATGTACATCGAGCAATAAGGATGCTCGTAAAATTTGATTCGTTTATCTTAATTTATCGACACGATTTAAAAAGAGCAATAAATTAGCAGATAGTCAATTTCATGTCACATTTTATAAGTTTTATGTATGAAGGCCGTCATCACTTCTAATCTATGCTTTTGACAAAAATGGATGCAGATTTTCTTGGAACAGGTTCAAAGTGGCTCACTTGCCTGTCTAAAATTTTGAGAAGCAAAAACACAACAGGATGATGATAATGTGGTATTTATATAAACAAACTTTGTTCCATGAATAGACTAGAGTCAAGTCAATTACAGGATGACCACCAAGAGATTTATTTTTCCTAATGACTCTTGAAAGCAATTTATTCCAAGAAGATATATTTTTTTTAAAAATACCTTTTGAAAGAATACGACGAATACTCCTTGGAACTGAGCTGCAATTCCAATGACGATTTCTGAATTGAAATTGACACTCTCCAGTTGCAATTTGTGCTCCTCTTTTTGCCTCTCGGATCATTTCTGGTTCTAATAATTGCAAAGTTTGATTGTGATATGAATAAAGTAACATTGTGACTCACCTTTTGTGCAAAAACTTCGGACTTTTCTGCGATTTCTCCTCCCACTCCCTCCAGTACCTCCCACAGTTACAGTCTTCCCGTGAATAAAGTTCATGGAATCCTTGAGATTCTTATTTCGTCCCTTTCGACAGACACGAGAGGGGTCAATAAGCATGTGGCCGGTGGCGGTGACATGAGGCTGTGTGACTACGGCCGAGGAAAACGAGGTGACTGATGTAGGGTCAAATCTCCTAGAAATCCCCCAAAAAAGCATGTAATGAGCGAATTGGTGTGTTTGGAATTATCGATGTGTGTGATCTTATTGAAGAAATTCTAAACTGATTCATCTCCATTTCTCATTTACTTTTAAATGTTTTGTGTCTGGACAGGCACCTACAATTTATCTCCAGCATGTGGATGACCTACTGCTCCCCCAATTCCTTTCATTCTTGGCTAAAAAGGTTCAAAATCGTTCAAAATCGTAGAAAGGAAATTGATGTGTAAGGCTCGTAAATTGCTTCTAAGGGGTAAACATTTGTCTTAGCATTCCACCCTACTTTTTGTTTATATCATTAATCAGTCCAAACTTCTTGTTGTGTAAGTCAGAACATTTACCTCAATTCATATACTCAATCGCCTAACAAACTTTGCCAGATTTTTTGAAAGAAAAATGAAAGTCATTTGATTTTAACGTTTGGTATAAGAATTCATATCAAATGAGAATTACATTTGAGAATATACATACATATATATATGCATGTAATTGCATAATAATTAGGAGCTAATTCTTTCATAAATGTAAGCAAATAAATGGGCGATATTATTTACTTCGAGATTTACGACTTTGTTCTTAAATTGTGTGGTTATAGACAATGATAATTATACCTTATTTTTGGTGGCTAAATACAACGTATAATTACAGTTATCAGGACTCGAGACTTTCTTTCAACTTTTCGGAGACAACTTAAATATTTTCAATGAGTGCACACAAAATTGTTCAATATAAATAACTTAAAATATGACATACGCTGTGGTTTCGTTTAATTGATATGCAAGAAATTTAGAGGATAACCACGAGATCATAAAGATAATGTACATTTATGAGCCATCACTCACTTCCGAGTACATTCTTATTATATTGTTGTTGTAAATCTTGTGTTCATTTATGAAATGTGAGGGAGATGAAAAAAAAAACAAGAGCAGACAAGTGTTTTATGATACGTCAATTTACTAAATTTGCCAGTTGAAGATTCATTCACATTTTTCAATAAAAATTGAGTAAAAAGGTTTTTCGTAGAATTTTAAATTAGGCCATGTAAAGTTTAAATTCCTGAGAGAAATTAAATTAAAATAGCAGTTGAATTTAATGGATGCTCAAGTTGGGTGGGGAGATGAGATTGAGATGACATGAAGAGTGTATCACAATTACAATGCACATTTACATATGTAAAGTTGCATCATTTCATCTTCATCTCTTTTTTGATCTCAACAATGACCTTAAACTTGGCTGGTTGTTTGTCCACATGTTGTTCAAACTATGAAAAATTTGGTTCAATTGGGAATTCAAGCCTCACTTATTACGTTTTCTTTCATGAAGATTGCATGAGGAGCTGAGTTTGGAAATTAGTATAATACAAATTTCTCCACAACTTTTTTTCATCAAGGATTGGAATAAATGGAATGAGAATAATAATAAAAGTAGGGATAATATTGTATAGTGTTTACGACACAAGGGAAAGAGAGACAGGTGAATCACAATCAGAATATATATGACCAGTGGATTTAGATTATTTTGTTGAGCAACATTCATTTCATTATTACCACCCAAAATGTACAGGGTGGGATATAGTGTCTTATTGTATCCATTATTGGACAATCCCACCCCGTACAGGTTGGAAGCAATCAACAATGAATAATATGGATAGAAAAGAGTTAAGTCTTTTGAGTTATGCCTGACTGAGTGAGATGAGATTGAGCTTTTAAAGAGTAAGAACATCTCCAAACCAATTTACAGAATTTACCATGCATGCCTTAAAGGGCTTTTACTTACTTTAGTTAACATTTTAACCATTTAACAATAATCCTCCATCCAAGGACTGTCCAACCAACTTTAGATTTTTTTTCTTCACATATGTATTATATATAAGTTTGAAGGAGTTTGAATTGCATGTAAATGTGTAAAAGTAAATGATCCCTGTATATATAATATTTATAACTAGTAAATATGTATAGCCAAAGTAAATGAGCCAGGGTACAAAGTGCATGTCATGACATGAGTAAAACGTAATGTAGAAATTGACCGTAATGATCAAGTTGGACGGATTTGAGCGAGTATTTGTTGCACCTGAAAAGATGAAAAAGGGGCCTTACCTTAGTAAATCATGGGGCCCTTGGACGTTAAAACAAGGAAATTATCATGCAAGCCACTAAAACTACTACACTACACATACAACAACCATAGCCTTTAACCTTTTGCTCATCTACAGAAGGAATTTATGAAAAATTCTTCCAGGGAAGCAAAAGACCACACCAAATTAAGTTCCCCTTTAAAAAAGAGACTTGTTTGTCTCAATGTGATTACATGTAGAGAAAAATACTCATAATATGATGGGATGGTTGACAAAATATTAATTTGACTGTCAAATGAGTAAGTAAGAAAAAGTAAAAAGGACATACCCTGACGAGAGATGAATTGTAGTAGCAATAACTGACAAGAGTAACAACCACTGGCACTCCATTCTGCTTCTTCAAAGCTAATGCTGTAATATGATAAGTGATGGGATAATGATATCTTCCGATTTGAGAATCAATTATTCTTCATTCTTGCTTCATAAAGTCGCAATGTTAGTCTTGTTGACCCGCAGGGAGTTATTTAGTTGGTTGCCGATTATTAGCGATTGGGAATATGAGAACCAGTTGATGAGTTTGGCAGTTTATAAATTGAGACTAAACAACTTTGACTTTTCTTCACTCTCTTTATGATCTTGTTTGATTCTTCGTGGGCAGTGGTAAAGTGGCTTCTGTTCTTGATTATTATTTCTTGCTATATCTTGTACTCAAATTGCTCCTTTTGTTTGGATGATTATGTATACAGAACAAGGAATTGTTATCTTCAAGTTAATAAAGTGACATAATTGAATCAGCGGTTTGAAGAGATTATTTTGACCAAATTAAGGACTTGTCAAAGCAAGTTGCCAAATGGATGTACTTTTAAGGGCGAATCTGCAGGTGGTATTTTTCAGACAGGTTTTGGATACAAGTTGTATCATGCAACAACTTTGCCCGTAACAATTATTTGCTCAGTATGATGCTGGACTTTGTTAATTCATATATGCATTTGAATAAATATAAATATTCTTGAATCCACAATAATTTGAGTCACCCAATTTGTTCAAGACATCAAGAGTCAATTACCTTAATCAGATTTAATTAAAGCTCCAAAACTTCCGCTGTTTATGTAATAAACAAGTAATCAAATAAAATGATATGCTTGTGAAACAAGGGAAATGAAATGTAATCTTTTATAATAATCAAAAATGTCTGTCTTCTTCTCGTGTTCAGCTTCTTAAATCCCGCAGAGAACCACACACAACTTGTTGGGATCAAATTCAACGATTTCTTCAGAGTTTATTTGTGTGTGAGAAACTTAAGATGATGCGATATGTTTATAAAAGTCTCAAAGAGTTATTTAACCAACCGATCACTTTTCAACACACAAAAACTCACAAAACAAGCAATTTTCACTTTCTTAATAATTAAGAGAGATTTGCAACTGTTTTTCAAAAAAAATCAAGGTTTGTTTGGGAGAAAATGGAACAAAAGTGAGAAACTCTTGTATATTTAGCTGTTGTGTCTCGAATGGATGTGAAGAAAGGTTTTGGAACTTTTTTTCCGGTGGATCACTTTACTTTACTTTGGGCCAAGTAACCACAGCACACCATGCGCTGAAGGTGGAAGGTAGGGATGGATGTTGGAGATAGATATTGAAGATTTGGAGATAGCTTATCATACAGTGTGTTATGTAGGTAACTCAAGAGACAGAGGCTGCACTTTGTGTGTTCTTTTCAAAGGTCCTCCCTAAAGAAAGATTTCTTCGTGGACATGTTCCTCTACTTCTGCTAATGTTGATGGAATGCCTTTAAAGAACAGGTTGAATTGGATGCATTTCGGCTGCTCAAGAAAGGAGCTAAGCTATTATACCTTTACCTCAAGAGGACTTTGTTTGAAGGGTCATTTGTAAAAGACGTTGTCCACTAACGAATAATGTCCAAGTCTCATATTTGTCCTCTCCTTGCATCGTGATTATCGTGAATGATTCCTCTGGCTTAATATAATTTTTCTGCAGAGCTTTTATCCAAACGTTACATTACATTTGTGTTGTTATGTCCCATTGTATTCATACCTTTGGAAGCTGGATTTATAATGTAGATACATGTTAAAGGGATTATTATTACATTTTAGAGGTAAGGTAGGTCGGCGGCTCAGTAGTTTATTCCGACACAAGGCTCTTGCTTACACTAACACTTAGAACTTTTAAACCCAGTCAACTAATACTCCAACCGATCAAAGGTATTTCCATTTACTCAACTCATTAAGACGAAATGAAAGAAGGAGTAGAGAAGTAAAATAAAATATCAGACAGAACCGAGACTAATGAACGAACGCATAATTAATTATGGAATGTGGTTGGATCTTTATGCCCAGATGGAATACATCAATTGATTTTTTAATAAAGATAATTCTGATCAAAAATTCTTTTTGACAATTTGCTCGGAAAATAGCATCTAAATGTGTACATTTTGTTTGCTCCCCAAATTCCACAGACATTGTCCGGTAATTAAAACAAATGGAAATGAATTTTTGAGTGAAGGGCTGGGTTTTTAGATTTGGGTCCATACATTGAAGACTGTAATTAAGAAAGTTGTTGTTTGGTGGTTTATCCGAGTTCAAGTTCAAGTACACGCCAGCCACATCTTTACTGATAATTGTAGGGTTTGGTCAGGGGAAATCGGAGCAAGGAATTTTAAACTTGGCCTCTAATTATTGTCTATATGTATATGTACTTATGTGAATGGGAGTTGGTTGGTTTAGATAACACAAGTTACACCCTCTCTCTTATGGAATTTTTTGTTCAACATTTCGTTATTGTGATACATGTGTACATAAGGAATTTCATATTATGTACATGGTTGTTTAAAATTGCAAACTAGTTATGAAAATTTAAAAAAAAAATATTATCATTTCTCAGATCCAAGAGTTGAGTTGATTTGCATATAAATATGTAAAAGGATAAAGGATAAGATCTGTGGTAGTAGAAAATGTAGCTGTCATTCTCTTTGTTTACATCTTAACAATTTTTCAGAAGAGACAAATGCACAAGGGCACGAACTCTTTACTGATGATGATAAAAAGATGATAGTTGTAGGAATTTTGAGGTAGGAATAAAAAGTCATCATCATCCATTTGAGATAAATGTGGACATATCAGGCGATCCCTTGTCTGGTTAAAAATCAGGGAATATAATAAAGTTATCACTCTGCACGTTGTGACATACTAGACACGACGAAATAGCCAAAACAAACTGAGCAGACTTATTGCCAGCGGAAAATGTGGATTATCAACTTGTTCTTGGGTTTAACGCAAAGATTAAGATTAAGATTTTATATTATCCATGACCCTTTTCATTTACTTGCTTAGTTAAGATTAACTGTTTGGGAAGTGTATGAAAATCTTGTAATTTTCTGGTAAAACATATTTCTTTGAAAATGGATTTGGACGTTTCGTGGAAGTTTCTAAAATTGACTAGCTTCTAAAGTGAAGTCATAAAATTGAAACAATTCCTACTTGTCTATTGGTTATGAGAAGAAGAAGCGACAAAAAGGCTAAAGTCAACCTCGCCTGCTCGACACCGGCCACCCGAGGATTATAATATGTGATTTTATTGCAACACCACGAACGTAGGCATCAAGGTAAAACGTTTGGGTATAGGCAATAAATGTTTGGGTGGATTAAGAAAGTGTCTCAATTTGATCCGTCCTCTGAATAACCGGACTGATTTACAGGCCTCCGTCAGACAGTTTCCCAGCCTAAAAGAAGAAATTGTAAAATTTTGAAGAAAAGGTGAGAAGTCACTTATCGCCACAGAAGTAACCTTTCACCAAAAGCTCCTCTCTTTCTTATATTTTTGTATAATAGAGTCAGCTAATGGACAAGCAGACAATCCATTCAAAACAGGATGTCTCTGTCTCCACTTCTTTTCATTCATAAAAGGTGAGAAATTATCTCCTATTATATTGCGTTTGTTGCAGTTTCTCACTTTTATTGCACATCACAAAAGAAGCATATTCGGTGAAGCAAAGGCCTCGATCTCCCACCAAGACACTCAAATACTTTTAATCCACATTCCATAATAATAAAATAAATGACAAGGTCTTGTAAGCATTACATTGCTTGTACATAGTACATAATATACAAGTATTTATACGTGTTTGACAATTTCTCTTGTTGCAGAAATATGTTATTTTCCATGTATTCCATCGGATTAAGATGAATTGGAAAAGAGAGCATTAGGAAATGGAGACTGAGTTGTAGAGTGTTTAATTCTTTAGAAGCCCTTGAGAAACATTTGGATGAAATTGTAGTTGCTTATGATGATTATTATTATTGCATTGTGAGGGAGCATTTTGAAGGTATCTTTTCACACTTTTCTCTCAGAGGAAGCCCAAAGATAAAAGAGGCCGACGACTACACCAACGTCTCAACTTGTTAACAGTCGCTTCTCATCCTACAAAGCAGTGTATACCGAGTAATACCGGCACAATAACAATGTGATACAATGATACCTTAATATCCTCTATTATTACACTTTGCCCACTCTCAAATACCTCAATTCTATCCAACCTCATTGTTTCCCACACTATCAACTAAATTAGATGGCCAAAAACACACACAAGTAAAAGTTTGTGCAAAAATTAATGTTGAACTGTGTTTTGGCAGCTAGTCACTTTCACTTTAGAGTAGACAAATAAGTAAAAGTGACATGAAAAACAGAATACGGAAAAGTTATTAATATTAATTTGACTTATGTCTACGACTTTGTTCCAGTTAGAAAATCCTTCCGCACTTGGGTAATAATAAATATACTATACTATATTTTTTTAGTATGTACATATATTAATTTATAAAGAACAGGCAGAAAGAGAAAGGGTCAAAGATCTTCTGGTTTTTGGAAACAGCAGCTAATAAAATAAGTTGTCAGAATCTTTAAACATTACACACGAGGAATAACCTCTCATCTTGAACTCTACGCAGAATATTATGAATGTAAGCATGTACTGAATGCACTGTCACTTTCAAGGAAGGAAGCAGCTTAATTTTGTTATCACCCTACAACACCTCTTTAAAAAATCCATAACATATGGCAAATGGATAATTTTAAAAATTCCTCCACGATGCATCATTAGAAGGAAATTTGTCCATTGTATTTTTGGGGGGTCTACATTCCCATTCATTTTCACCCTGCCTTCGATCTCCACGAGATGAAGTTGAGGCTCAACAGTTGAGCAAAACGTGCAAAAGCCGCCTCAAAGTAAAGGTGGAAGTATGTCACTACAAAGTTACAAACAACTCAAACAACTACTGGACCGAACTCCAATTTACAATGTTTAAATGCACCTTTCATATATTTTCAACAATGCTCTCAATACCTTTGGCCAACACTCACATCTTCCAGAAACGTATTGCACCAACAAGAAGAAGAATCAAGAGATCACCTACCAAGAGAGAGAAAGGTGTAATAATGAATGGTTACTATTCTTCTTTCCTTGTGAAGACATGATTGCCCCATACTAGGAATTTAACAAAACTTATTGGACAATGGGAACATGATTATTGCTCATCTAGTTATTGAAAAAAGATACACAATCCACATAATGAATGAATTATTTAGTTCATAAAAATTATCATCGCATCATTACACAGTTTGCTCATATCCTGCCCATTGTCTACTTTATTTTAAAGCTGATCAAGAGGAAAATTAACAAGAGGCATTCGTATCTCATTGCTTGCACCCACTTCTGAAATGTGAGATGATGAGCAGTTAGATAATGGCATGCACATGCATAACGCCACTTTATGTTTAGCTATAGTTTGGACTCACAATGAAAATGACAAAGGATGAGGAGTAAAGTTAAGAAAGGAACAAACAAACAAAAGTGTCCTTTCAACTTACGTCTGGCTCAATGGACTTGATGAACGTCTACTTATATAGATAGATACTCCTTGGAAGGAAACTGACGACCGTCCATTTTCAACCGTTTCAGTCATCATAACATAAATATATAGTAGTAGTCAGGCGGTGTGGTCCAGAACAAAAGAAAATGTGATGATTCTTTGATTGGAAATTCATAAGTTCATTAGAGCGAGAGGACAGACGCTGACATAAATGAGAACTGAATATTTGAGCTCAATAATGTGTCCACAAGGTGAGGATAAAGGGCCGCTAATAAACGTTTCATATCAGTCAAAAATCAGGATGGGCACTTTCAGATTTCAAAAAGAAGGTTCAATTCCATAAAGTACATGTTGTATCATTATTTCGGCAATTTGAAATACTACAATGCTAATAGACTATCTATCTGTTCATGAGAAAGTGTTGATAAAATCGCTCAATTATACACTTGAATTAGTTTTCCACTTACTGTTATGTAGTTTCTCTTGAAATGGATAACTTAAGGTGGTCTCCAGAAGTAAAAGAGAGTTTCCTCCTTTTAAAACATTGTCAATTCTCAAGTGTGTGGCATTCTCTTGTTAACAATTGGAAATCAGCCTGGATCACGTAGCTTATAAAGATGCCGACAATGGCCAGGAAAATACAAATGCATGTTAACAAACAAACGCATTTGCTCTTCCGCTACATGCACAATTCATTCCAAAGCCTTGCTTGTTATTAATCAACGTTGCAAAAGCAATATCTATTATTGGCTTATCATGCTATTTTCATGTTCTCATAATGCTCAGGTAAATTTACTTTGTAATCATTTAGACATTTATTTATCTACTTGAAATAAAAGTGGATGATTTTGTTGAGAAGAAGAAAAGGACTAAATAATAAAAGGTTTGGGTAAACAATAGTTAAAAGTCATTGTAGTCATCACATGAGATGCCACTTACATTAATTGGTACTTATGTTTGGCTAGGCGATGTTTTCAAGTTTTCTCACAGATCATAAAGAACATTTAAAAACTTTTCTGAAAAGAGAGCAAACTTTTAAAATATAAAATCCATAATATGCTTGAGTCTTTAGTCGAGAACTCGAGAGATCGTTTCAGATCTGAAAGTATATAAAATGTTAGGCGTCCTTTGAAAGAAAGTGTTGGGCTGCCATCTAAAATCTCTTTGCTCAATTTTACTCGTTGCTTTGTTCATTCAAGCGTCTTTTTTCACCTTTTGGCACTTTGTTCTATGTAAATGTACCATAAAATTCTACATCTCTCTTGGTATACAGTTTGAGGTATCAGACATGCATAAGATGATATTAAAAAGTCATGCATTTTTATTAGTAGCTTAAGATATGTAGCAGATACATTTCAAGTTTTGAGAAATGGAACGTCATCTCCAAATATCTATTTATTTTTCTCTCTCTGCATTCTTTAAGGGCTGTGGACAAATGGTCCACATTTTGATGGATGATGGCAGGTCGTGACTTTTATGACATGAGAACCAGGAACAGTAGCAACGTTTCTGATTGGGACATGGAAGATCAAAATCTTGAACAAACCACGGGTGACTTTTAAATTGACACTACAAAAAAGATGGCTCACATTCCACATATTTATATTATCATATATCTCTACGTTCCAATAAAGTTACAAAAATTCTAACCATTGCATTAATATGTTGATGTAACGCAACCCTTTTTTCATCAAGACACAACTCAAATGTTGACATTGTTTTTTGACGGGTTGAATTATTTTAAAATTCTTGGTTTTCATCCCAATCCATCCGTCTTTGAGCACATTCATATTGGATGAGTGGCGTATTGGTCTTCAAATATTCTTGGAAAAATTTTTGAGATTCTTCCCAAGTTGTCGGGGCTAAGAGATTTTTAAGTGATTGATTTCCTTTTATTAAAACATTACTCTCTCTCCATGTTCAAATGCGACAAGGCCAATGACAAGGACGAATTTTATTGTTCCTCAACATTGAAGTAAATCACGATGAATTTTTATTTTAATCTACTAGTCTCTTTTAACACATCACATTCTTCCGCCAGCAAATCTAAATGCACTTTACCAAAAATATGTGACATGAAAATTTTGTCTGTCTGGGCTGGTAAAAATTAAATTAAATGGATGAGATTTACTGGATTAAGAATATTATGTAATCATTGATCTGGCGACTCTTTGCCAGGACAAAAATTCCTTTTTAAATTCCACCTGGATTTTTTCTCGTTCGTAATTAATATTTAGTTCACTAATTAATCTCCAATCAGCTTTTAAAAGGTACATTAACTACAATCGTGTCCCACCCACCTGTCACCAACTAATCAAGAAAAATCCATATTGTACCCAAAGACAGATTTTACATTTTCTAATGGACCAAAGTTGATGAAGAAATCAAGGAAAAGTAAGTGATGCTACTTACCACCAACAAAGAAGAAGCAACTCCCCCCATTAACCATTTATAGACGATGAGTCTATTCATTAAACTGCATCCAAGATGTGCAATCAACTAAACATTTCATTTTGGGTAAAACGAGAACCCTTTTTCATTAGCAGCTTTCCTCACAAAGGATTGCCACAAAGGGGAAGAATAAAATGTGTAAAATTGTGTTTGATAATAATTTGAGAAGAATCTTCCAAAACAAAGGAAGTTGGTCATAAAAGAGCAAAATTGTGTAAAATATTATGAAATTCTTCATTTCTTAAAATACCAAAGAAGTGGAGTTTTTCTTTCCTTCAGCTATTTCGAATAAAATAATGTCTCAAGTCAACAACTGTATTTTAATTGTAGTAATAATTGACTCATCCGGATAAATATCCGCAAAAATTGTGCACACAATGTTGATGAAAGTTTGATAATTCCTACTGTGTGAAAATGAATTCACGCAGGGATTCGCATTTCGCATCATCACTCTTTGCTTGTTTTACAAGTTTGTTGTAGGGACTGCTATTGCTAACTCATCTTTACCAACAGCATCTTGATGATTTTTTTTTATATAAAATTGTACTTTTTGTCCATTTCTCCTCTTTTGCAAAGTCCCCAAAAGTAGGTATGCAGTGTGTATGCAGATGAAGTGTGGGTTGTCGTCTTTGTGGAAGTTTGTTTGGGGGAATAGGAGAGAGACCTACCTGAGAGCTTATATATTTTGGAGATTGAGCATTTGAGATTGAATTGAGATGAGACTCCTCCTCTGAGCAAATTTAAGGCCGCCCATCGTTTTGGTACGGATCCCACTGACTAATCTATTTTCACTTCTTTCAACAAAACATCCACATTGTTACAACAGCCACTCTCATCATCATCTCACTTTATAATATCACCAAAATCTCATCCTGTCATTTCCATCTAACCAGTTGCACTTCTTCTCTCATACTATTCAGCTGCTTACTTTGAAAAGAAAAAGGCTTGATCACGAATCCCGAAAAATATTCAGTAATTGCATAGTGAGTGTGAAATACTGTCTTAATTGGGAATAAATATCATTTTACCCCACGTAAAACATTTTTAAAGCATAAGCATGCATATTTTTCCCCAACTTGATTGAAATGTGTCGAAATATGCAAATGGAAAAAGTGAGACAAGCGAATGTTTTCCAATTGTGCTGTGAATAATAATTGGAGATGGACGTGGTGAAATGTGTTGGAAGGTTTTGTCTGGAATCAAAAAGAAAGTTTTGTGGAGTTGATAAATGAAGGGAAAGATGAGGATGAAAAAGATGAGGAAAGTGAGACTGTTGTTAATGGGAAGGAATCATCTCAAGTGGACTCATAATCTTCTCATAATCCTCGCACTTTGGACCACTTGTATCATCACAATGGGTCTAGCAGCAAAAAGAAGGTAGATTTTTTTTATACAATCTCAAATATTGACAAACACACAAACCAATTCTTTATATATATACTCAGCAGTAAAACAATGAGTGAATGTTTACTTTAGAAATTTCAGGATTTCCTGTTGATTTTTCGCAGGCAAAGCGTTTTTGCAAAGTCATTCTTCTCATGTTCACAAAAATGTCATCAAAAGTATTTTTGAGTGCATTATTACATTACACGTGGATTTTGTGTTTAAAGATGCATCAGTTGCATCCAGCAGACTTTGTGTAAATATTGATTTTGAAGGTGGATTTGTGGGATAAGTAAAACGATTACTAGAGATTCCTTGAGTTGTTCCGACAGATTGATAAAAGGGAGTATATACATACATAGATTAAACAGAAATGCAGGCAGACACTTTGTCACCGTAAATGAGCCAACAAGCCTTCTGCTGATTATGAATTTTGTGTGAAAATTACCCAATCCTTAAGCATACAAAGATGAGACAGATGCTCAAACAACATAATGCATAATATTCATTCACTATCGGTATGACATTACTCACCCAACGACGTAATAATCCCCAAAAAAGGTGACCCGTTAATGGTCATAAGTGGCTCTCTAAAGCTCATAAACTCAGCAGGGGACTATTTGGGTTTTTTCACCAAATAGAAGAGAGATTTAAACTAAATATTTGAGCAAAATATGAATGCTACAAAGCCCAAAAATATGAACTAATCCACTGCAAATAAACTTTGTTCTTTGAATGAAGCAGTGGCATTAATCCTAAAGACTCAGAAAAAAGGCGATGAGGTGAGAGATGTAAGCCGGTTATTTGTGACAAAGTATTAAAGCATTGTTGAAAATATGTAAGCAAGCACTCAAATGACATACCACACAGATAAAAATGTATGTTATGCTAAGCTGGTGTAATCATATGCTAATTAAAATTTTTATTAACATATTCATTTCAGCCAACAACAGTCCGACCAATTTATTCCCACTGTACAAAGAGTTCCCTTGTCCCCCAGCAGAAGAAACAGTTTAAAAGATCGTCTCTACTACAATCCCCAGCCAGAGCACAACTTTAATAAGAATAGAAATAGTCGAATTGATAACCAACGACAAAACTTTCTCCTTCGATCTTCTTCCAATGATGATGAAATTCCTCTTCCTTTGTCATCTTCTTCGGGCAGAAGAGGAACTTCAACGCTTCAGTCTATGATTCCATCTTATTCCTCAAATCTAGATAATTCATTAAGTAACAAATTGTTTGAACCAGATCAACACTCAGTTCAACAAAGTGGTAGAATAAACAACTTTCTCAGTTCAAATAGAAACTCTAATTTAAATGTAAATAGTGGAAATAATAAGAAAAAACAAAAGAAAAAGTCTTATCCTCCAAGACCTGCATCTGTCAACAGTATTTTGAGACTGGATCCAGATCATTCCATTTGGGACGAAGCTACTGCCGTTTGCAGGTTTGTAACACTTTATTTTCCAAAGCTTGTAGAATCGCCAATTATCTATGATTTAGAAAAGATGCATAATATGTAGCATAAACAGGCTACCTATCTATTTTCAATAAATAAATTACCATAAAACTCAATTGTGAATAACATAACATCTTTCATCTTATGAAAAATATTTTCAGAAATATTCCAGGTCTCACAAAGGATCAAATGGAATTGTGTTTGAAGAATCCAGATGCCACAAAAATAGCTTTGGAAGGACTTTCACTTGCTGCAGATGAATGCAGCTTTCAAATGGCTAAAAATCGATGGAACTGTTCTTCTCTTCAGGGAAGGCTAAATCCCCACAGCACACTTCTCTTTAAAAAAGGTGAGAGAAGGACAATATAATTTGATTCCTTCATCTCTTTTTCATATCTCAAATTTTCTCATAAGAATGAAAAAATCACTTTCTCTGGGGAGCTTAAATCCCAATTCATTTTGTCATTCTCATCATTTTCAATTTTGTGTTGTAGTAATAAAAAAGAAGTGGCCGTGTACTGAACGATGCTTGACAGTCTGCATGCATACTTTACAGATTCCCTTTGATCTTTCGCTTGGATAGTTTAGTTTGATCAAAATCAGCCACTCTACAAAATGTAAAACACGACTGAAATTAGCTCACATTCAAAATCCCTATTTGCAGCCTCTGGGGGAGCACAAGTCTGTCTCCGATATACAAATAAGTAGAATGTATACTCCAAATATTAGACACCCTTTGTAATATTCAATCAAGTCTCATCTCCAGTCATCTTTTTGGATCCTCTTTTCTGCAGTTAATTAATTTCAAATTTTGTCAAAGGACTTGGCTGCAGAAATATTAACAAAGTATATGGGGAAGGGATATGAATGAATTTGTTAATTCCTTGGGCAAAAGATCCAATAAAGACATCAAATTATGTTGTAAATCAGAGTCAGGGTTTCTCGTGGCTGGTTGCACGGTATTTAATACTTTGGGTATATAATAAATTAACGAATTTCATCCCTTCTTTCTAAGGATTCACAAAACGAACCGTTTTCTCTGCTTATGTATACAAATTGGTTTGTGCAACCGTGGCTAATTTGGAATTTATTTTGGCATTGTTCAATCTTATGGGGTGTTGAATGAACCTGCCAGTTACGTAAGTACAAATGCATGATTCCTTATTGCAACAGCAACGTTTTTCTGGTCCGGTGGTCGGGTCCCTTCAGTCTCATTATTACCAAACAAAAGATGGGATAAAGACTCAATTAACCACGAAATCAGGGGGAGGGGAAAGTAAAACTGACCTCGATTCAATTATTTATTATTGGAGCAAAAGGAAAATAAAATGTTTCAACTTTAAAAAAATACTTATCGAGTCTCACTCATTATTATATCTCATTAGTAGTCATTAGTATTGAGTATGGAGTTGTGACTTTGTATGTAGGAAAAGAGGTGGAACTCGGTGGAAGTTATTTCAAGTTAAAGTGGTAAAATATTTACATATTATTTGCATATCACAGTTTAGCTTTAATATTTGAACAAGTAAGCAACCAGTTCCTGATCCTTGGTTTAAGACAAAAATTTCATTTCATTGCCTTTTCATGTCTCAAAGTAAGTAATCTCTTTCCAAGTCCAATAAAAATGTTACTTGTTCACTACTTCAGGTAAAGTCCTCATGCATAGTTCAACAAATCTCAGCTTTTTTCTCACAGTAGTAAGCAAAAAAAAACCAAACAGCAAAAGTCAGCTTCATGTAGCTTGTATAATATATATAATATATATATATAAGCCATCAATTTCTTCTCAAAGTTCTATGCAAATGCAACTTCTCAACTGTTGGAGTTTTTGGTTTGTGAGTCTTCATGTTACACGCTAAATATTTCTTCCGTTCATTTGCCTTAAACTTTTTGCATCATTTCTCTCCCCTTTGTATGTTATGCTCTCTAATAATTTAGGTATTTAAAGATGGTTTAGGTGAAAATGTTATCAAAGGTGGTCCGGGACCCTTAATTCATTGGATTCAGTTGACCTACCAAAGCGTAGCGAATCCCCTGCTCTTGTACCTCATTTTTCTTCCAAACCAAAAGTGTAAGAAAAGCTGTTAATCATTTGCACGGCATTCAGAAATACCTTGTTGGCCCAGATGATGATTTACACCTTGAACTGAACAAAACTCTGACATCTCTAATATAATATTTCTGAGATGAAGACAGTTGTAGGCTTGTCACTTGGTTGACTTTGGTTGAAAAAGTAATCTATGTAACCTTTCTTAAATACTATGTAGCTGCTGCCTTTCCATTGTGTTATGCTTGACTTCTTGAAGCAGATTCCTTGCCAAGTTCTGTCATCAACTTTGCTTTGTGGATTCACGTGCCTTCTGTTCTTTTATCCTTTTTGCTTGTACATTTTTGGAGGTGAACGTTTTGAAAGAACATGATCGATATCCGGAAATTAATTTCAATTCACTTTCTGTTTATTTGTTTGTGGTGAGAATAAGAAGGAAGTTGTAATTTAGTGAAAACTCGATTTTGAGTTTGTATGAAATATTTGATTGATGGAGAAACCACACGCAGCCAAATTCATTCAATTTTGTGGAAAAAGTGTCAAACTCAAAATTTATCAATGAATATTGTAGTGTTTTCAATGAATGAGTGATGATCATTTGTGACTCATGTTTTGTAATGATGGGGCATCATGCGACAAAGTTGCAACAATTATTGTTTTCAATAGTGAACAAATATAGTAGATGCATAAAGATTAAGCAAATATCTTTATTAGTAAGAAATACGAAGGTGTTATTTCCAGGAATAGACTTTTTCCCTGTGGCCAATTATTGCGGCTTCTTCTCAATCAAAGAGCTGGGAGAAGTTTAACATCTCATTTAATAACAATCAACAAGCCACAAGATTTACATCTGAATTACGCCATCAACGTGTGGTACCAACCCAACCGAAAAGGAGGGGAACTCTTTGAACAAATTTTGGGCATGCATGATTTCATATTGCTCGTAAATTGTCTGTAAACTTTAAAATTGGGGAAAATTGGTTCTTGATTATCAAGGAATGCATCCGACTCCTTAATTTCCCTAAACTGAAGCGTTTAGCTTGATGAAGGAGATGGAGTGATGACGGAATTTATTTATTTATTCCGTCTGCTGGTGGGGGTACTTATTTCCTTTTACAGGTACCACCGAGTACTTTTAATTCAGAGCTTCGTACATAATTACTAAATCATGCCACCTCCAACGATGAAATTATAACTTTGAGGAAAATCCCACAAGCAAATACATGTAATTAAATGATTGGCCACTCAAATCATTACTTACAAAGATTCCGCACTTTTCCCTTTGGGTAATTTCACAGTCAACTGCTCCACTAATTACAGAAATACATGAGTTGGCAATTCCCAAGGTCTGTGAAACCAAAATTCTTGTGATTCATTTCAATATTTGCATATTATAATGTGAGTAATTAGGAGATTGACAAATGAAGAATATATATATTTGAAACACGTCACGCTCTTGAAACTTTTTCTGCACTGTTTTTGCTTACTGCAATAAAACTTTGTAAAGAATACATGCATTTGATAGTGAATGTTATTTTATTGGTTTGATTATTTGACACAGGGTACAGGGAAAGTGCGTTTGCACATTCGATAGCCGCAGCCGGGGTTGCTTATTCTGTGGCCAAAGCATGCAGTCAGGGAAATTTGTTGAGTTGCGGTTGCGGTTTCCAGTACGATGATCAAGTCAACTATCTCCCATCAAAGGATGCCGACTACGCTTTTGACGAAAGGTCAGTTACTACTGTTTATGGCTTAAGAGTCAAACATCTCAATTACTCTGTTTCAAAATCAATTAATGCCTTCCATTTCATATTGATATTTAGTAAAGGGTCAGCAATAAAAAGATGGGGAAACAGAAACAGTGCGTCTTCTTGGAAATGGTCTGGATGCTCTCATAATATGGACTATGGACTGAAATTTGCTAAATTGTTTCTGGATGCCCGTGAAAAATCATCAGATTTGCCCTCAAGAATAAATCTCCACAATAACCGAGTTGGACGAAGTGTAAGCAATTTCATGCATGGTTTATTAATTTAAAAAAAAATCTCAGGGAAATAATTTAAGATTAAATTAACAATCAAGAAATAGGGATGTAATCGCCTTTTGTCATGCAATAACGAAATAGTTTAAGTAATGCAAGTTCACACCTCTTTTTACAGGTCCTTTATGATTTATAAGTCTTTGACACTTTTATGTCTCAATTTACAACAAATGTGCTCAACTAATTTCATTTATTGTGAATGAGTGGATATGAAATATGGGGAAAAGGTGCTAATTTGGTCGGCTATTCTTTTGGACACGTTTGAGGTCTTCTTTTTCTGCAACCCTTTTCTTTGGCTGCAAACAGTCGACTGAATTAGAATTATTAATGGTCTGGCCAATACAGCATTGGGCTTTGAGAACTCTGTTCCTTGTGTGAGATATTAAAATGTAAATTTCGATTTAATTTAACAATTGAGTTGAAGACCACAGGGCATGGGATCATCAACATAAGTCACGATATTTTTGATTCATTTAAATAAATGGATTCATTGCACGTTCACATATTAATTTATCTAGTGTATGTAAATTAATAGCATTTTTGGGCGATGGTCAAAATGGAATGTTTTTTTCTTTGCAAATGAATTTAGTATAAAAACTATTTCTGAAATAATAATCGCTGTTTAAGGAAATTCTGCTGGTGCAACTAGTCATGTACTTACTTAGATACAATATACAATGTGCATTTTATAAGTGCAAGGTCTAAACTTGTTTTTGTTTTAATCTCACCCTTATAATAATATGCAGTTTAGTGTGTAGAGAATTATTAAAAGATTTGAATGAGAGTGGATAATAGTGGAACGTGGTTAATTCGGCACCTATTGCCCTTTAGCTAATAATTTAAGATGAGAAATAATGAGTTTATCTCTCATGGTGGGCAGCTTTTACCTACCACAGACAGAGCTGGCTGGACTAAATTTCTCAAAATATTAATAGTCTTTCATCTTAAATGAATATGTGTTAACATACAGGGCAACACAATAGGATGCAACAATGCCGACGGTGGAAAGATATATATATATATTTCTGTATAATACAATAGAATGTGAGTTTAAGCACGTATGTATCATCCCATTCAACGTCTCTATTTGGCTTGTCCCTTTTTGCTCCTTTTTAGTTGATAATCACTTTTGGAGATTTAGAACCCTGCATACTTTCACACCATTCTCCTCGCACCTAAATATCTCATTTTATTTAAACGCCCCAAAATCCTCTTAAAATATCCAGTCGATTTGTTTTCAAAGTACTAGCTGTTTTAATGTATCTTGACTGGAATTTGTTTATAGACATTCTCTTTGTTCATGACATAATTTCGCATTATGCGTGACATTGTTTATGCTTGAAAATCAGTTTGGGCATTGTATTAGACAGAAGGGGGTTATTGATAATGGCAGACCACTCGCAGTCACTTTCACTAAACCTTAACAACAGTATTTTGATTACCTGCTGTCAATATTATGTCACGGTCAATCATCATCTTTGCCATCATCATCACCATCATGAAATAGATCTAGCAGAGGAACAAGACATTTGAAATATTTTAATTAGTTTTGAAGCGAATGATCTAGATCAATCACAAGCTACATATTTCAATAGAGACATATATTATGCCATAACCTACCTCAATGTAATTCTTGTGGTGTAATTTGCCGAAGCTTGTTATTATAATGCTATTACTGGAATTAGATTTAAGTTGTTGCATCCCGACACGGCCGGTGTCTGTGGTCCCCTTAAAAATTAGAAAATTACAGTCCTCCCACACCACATTTTAACTTGGGTAGTCTCTAAATATCTCTACTTGATTCATACGGCTGAGGTCAAAGTGTGAGACTATTAGATGCAATTATTACTACACCTCAACTGACATGAAGGAAGTGAGTTCTCGCCCAAATGCCTACCGTTCTCTCACCCCCATCGTCGTGGGTGATCCAGCTTTTCCATCATCATGAGATTGTTTTCTAATGCGGAATGAGTACCTCCGTTTGTCTTGTCCATTGTTCTGGACTAAATTGAGTTGTTTAAAAATTTGATGTTAAACACTCTAGAAGAGATTTGAAATACCGACAGACAAATAGTTGCATAGAAGAGGACTTATATGGACTATCTATTCCAACTGACTCCAGGCAATAAAATGTTAATTGAGTTTCCAAAGTTGATATATACCCTGTAGTTAACTTTGCCGGTCTGTCATTCATGAACATCTCATTACACTTGTTATTATTACTTAATACTTCTCGCTCTTCAAGGTGTTGGGCAGTTAAATTATTTTTCCTTCTCAAGAAACATGTAATGATTTGGCAACACTTGTGTGTAATTGATTTGCAGGCAGTTGCATCAAACATGGAGGTCAAATGCAAATGTCATGGTTTATCCGGAAGTTGTGAACTTCGAACTTGTTGGAGGTCTGCTCCAGATTTTCGTTATGTGGGCACTGTGCTTAAAAACAAATTTCGGCGAGCTGTAATGATTGACCAATCTGAACTTGGAAATCGTCCCCTCAACAGAATACAAAAGCTTAACAAACAACGAAGAAAGCGACGGGATCGTTCAAAGCAAAGCAGTGGAAATAATATCGATCTCTGGTACTACGAACGGAGTCCAACATATTGCGAATCAAATAGAGACTTTTCAATTCCTGGGACAACGGGCCGCGTTTGCAATAAAACATTGGGAAGGGAGCCCGGAAGTTGTACGACCCTTTGCTGTGGAAGAGGATACAACACAATAAGACAAGTCTACACCAAAAGATGCAACTGTCGGTTCATGTGAGTCAACTAACTATTTTTAATTAATACAAAAAATTGTACACTAACTTGATTGTTTTATTTATTTCATAATTCTGCTCTCTTAAATTAAGGTGGTGCTGTGAGGTACAAAATCAATTTCATAACTTTATAAAATTTTCTTCCATATATTACATTTTAAGAAAATCCGATTTATTTTTTTTCAGGTGACTTGCGAGACTTGTACGATTGACGAGTACATAACAGTGTGCAAATAATCCCTGCTTGCTGAAGAACAAGATATTTTACGTGCCAAATAATTTATGGCCAATGTTATCTCATTATGTGAATATTTATTTTGTTTTTAGGAACTGATGTACGTAATCTATACAGATAGGCTAATTAAGCATTACCTAATAATAATATTAACAATTAATGTGTTCCATTTAACGTCACAGAGTCATATTGTGCAATGTAAAATTGTAAAAATCTCATTTTATTTTATATCCCAACGCTTTTTAACCTTCTGATTTTTATTGGCTTTGAAAATGCATTACATATGTGTATGTATTACAAACTTATTTTTATCCAGTGATTACCAGTATTTCAAATAGCCTTTTTTCTTTTTGGATAAATTGCATTTTAAATTTTTTAACCAGTCATATTTAATTTATGATGAATTGTTATTTTTAACTTTCGACAATTATTTAGTATTTATTTTTATTATCAAAGTGAAATCATCCTTCCACGCCAGTATTAATAGTTAAGTATCATAAGCTGTAAATTCAACATGAAAAATTACCATTAGTAAGTAAAAGCGAATGTAATTGTAAGTAATATGGGGCAAAGTGCGAACTGAATAAACTATCCATATTAATGTATAAGCACAGTGAAATAAATAAATTAGCATTATTCTTTCATTTGGAAGTCCTGAAGCCATATAAAATTTGCTGGTTCATAAAATGCATACAACTTTTTAGGCTTCCACACAACCCCATTATACAATAATTACATATGAGTAGCTGAGTCTCTTTCCAGTTTCCTCAAGAGTTTCACTGGAGAAAGTTTCAAGTTTGTAAGCAAACAAAAGCTTTTTAAAGAGTATTTCAAATGGAGGAGGATATTAGAGAGAAAGCAAATGCGTGGGTTCAATTTCTGCCAGATCCGGAATCTAAATTTTCACTTGGTCCCCAAATTGGAATTGGAGACAATTCAATTGTTCACGAAGCATCGGATTTGAGTATGCATTCTACTATAATTCATTACATGTATTAATTGTGAGAAATGTTTTATATCAAATTCAGAAGGAAATCCTGTTGCAATTAAAATATTTGAAGAAACTGAAGTCTCTATACAAGATGCATATAAAGAGTTTCAAATTCTTTACAAAATTTGCAACGGCCAAACAAAATTTCCAACATTCATGGGCGCCTATAGACAGCCAATGCCGCATAAAAAAATATGGTTCATGATGGAAGTAAGTTGCACTCATTAAGTTGTTTAGTTGTGGATAAAATTGGAGCAAAAAGTAGCTATAATTTCCTGTTACTCTCCAACAAACATTTTAATTTGGAAACTAAACAAAATTGAAACGCTTCGAATGGCTCACACGAAGCTAAATATATATGCTACTAATCATTAACCAACAAATGGCCCACCTACTTTTCGAGTCATGAAAAAATAACAATTTTCCATGAAATTAGCCACAACTACTTACTTTATGTACACATCCCATAAGAAAGAGGACAATGGATGGCTTGATTAACTTGCATCAATTTCAGTTGTGTGAAGAAGGATCTGTGAAAGATCTTCTCTTGAGAATGAAATCAAGGGAACGGACTCTCAAAGAAGATATCATCGCTTACATCCTCAGAGAAGTTTTGCTGGTGAGAATAATAAAAAATAAATTATACCAACTAAAGTATTCTTCCTAATAGAATTAAATGCTAAGATAAGAAGAATGAGTTTTGTAAATCACGCCCTCCGCCTGGAAATCCATTGTTGAATGTTGATTAGTAGTTTTGGTTAATAACATAGTTCCTTCCTTCTTTGGTGGTATCCCCATTTCCTAAAGTTTATGTTCATAGACACTTTAAAACACCTAAAAGTTATTGCTTTATCAGGAAAGAAATATTTACATACTTTTACCTAAATGTTTTTTTGTACTGCAATTAATATAAAATTTCAGGGTATAAAGGACTTGCATGAGAAGTGCATAATCCACAGATGCATAAAAGCCGCAAATATTCTCATATGCAAGGATGGAGACATAAAAATATGCGACTTTGGATTTGCCAAGTGAGAATATTTTAATTACATATTTTATTGATCACAAAGAAGGGGTAACTAATCAGATTATAAATGTACGAGTGTACAATGCATAAGTCTTCATTGTTGATTGTGTAAAATACAAGTTATGAGGCAACATGAAACATTATTAAATTATAAGCTTACAAACCCCTTTCTTATGAATTACGTACATACATCCATGTTTTAGGGAGATGGATGGGGCTGAGGGGAAGTTGGGGACAATTATAGGCTCGCCTTACTTCTTAGCACCAGAAATTATCAACGGGAAGTCAGACCTTGAATATGACTCCAGAGTTGACGTTTGGTCATTAGGTCAGGAAGATTTTAATCAAGTTTATTAGCTGCTGATAGCTTATAGCCAATATTTTTTGCAATGTAAATAGGAATTACTGCAATTGAGCTTGGAGATTGCGAACCTCCGAATTTTCAAGTTTCTGCGTCCAGAGCATTGTTTCAAATTGTGCAAAATCCTCCACCAACTCTCCGCCGTCCCTCGGATTGGTCTCAACTATACAATGATTTTGTTTCCGAATGTCTGGAGAAAAATCCTGATCATCGTCCCTGGTCTGCGGAACTTATCGAACATCCTTTCATCACAGATCACGTGCCAGACAATAAAAGTCGGGTATGGATCTTCTTTTTTTTTAAATTTAAGGAGCAATCAAAAATAAGTTTTAAATGATAGATTAAAGGAAGTCTGCTTCATCTCTTGAATGAAGTCCGAGGAGATGCAGTTTCAAAAGTTGCAGAGATATCTATAAAGTCAAATCTTATAAAAGTATGAAACTCTTCTTATCTTTAATTAGATTAGAAAGATTTTTATTATAATTTTAGATGGGCAATTCCTCGGCCCCACAGCCAATGTTCCGAGATGATCTCGCAACCCTTGACATTCTTTCTGAAGACTCGGTGATGGAAACTTTGAGTCAAAGATTTTTGCAAGGGAATATTTACACATTTGTTGGAGATATTCTGCTGAGCATAAATCCATTTCAAGAAAGACCCTTGTATGGATCAGAGGTGAGTTTAATTGTCTTGTCACTTGAATCTTAACTTGCCTCCGCGTTTATTAGTTAATTATACCTACTTACAATTACTTTTGACAAACTTTTTTCAACAAATTGATTAACTGTAAAAGTAACAAACATTTCCTGATTCGAAAATTTTCAAAAGAACTAAAAAAGCGAAAAATTGTATATCTCGAACTATTCGGATCTAGGTCTGTCTCAAATTACCTCTATCTCTATATTATTACGTAAAAAAGTTTTTTTGCCAATTATTGTGCCGAATTTTGTAAAAGCTCCTGGAACGTCAAAAATTTAGAGTTTATTAATCTACATTAATAAAAAATAGGAATGTGACAAAGGAATTTGTCTCGGTAGGAAGAGCAATATAAAGCAGTGGTTAAATATTAATGCTGGACAATATCTGACTTTGCTTGCATTACTTGAATGCATGAATAATTAAGACAAGAGTGAAATGATTACGTTCCATTAAACATCACATTCCAGAGAATCGATTTTAATTTGAAGCAAAAACTGCATATACTCATCAAAGAACTTCCTCCGACCATTTCATTACATAATACCTTTGCAGGTAGCAAACAAGTACAGGTATCGTGCAAGATGTGACTTTGCCCCTCATGTGTATTCTGTGGCCGATAGAGCCTACCAGGTAGGCAACATTTAATCAAGACAAAGGATTATCAATTTACACAGTGAGGCATGCAAAGCTAAATTGATTATTTTCAGGACATGCTTCATCATCAAGAAGTTCAAAACATTGTTCTTACGGGTAAACCAACTGCATCTCACATTAATTGTCTTTTATGTGTAATTAGTTGGCCCACAGGGATTGTTTTCCTTTTACTTTGTTTTCATTTTGTAATTGTTTTGTAATACTTAAATTTTTAAGGAGAAACGGGGTCGGGCAAGACGACTGCTGGAAAACATATTTTGTGGCATCTGTTAAATATGTCTGCGGTGAGAAGTCGAGACAAAGTCAGGAAATCATATTCGTTTACGCGTTTCAATTATTATTTCAGAATAGCAAAAAGATGGTTGATAAAATGCTTAAAACTTTCACAATTCTGGAAGCTTTTGGAAATGCATCTTCAATTTTTAATTCAAACTCCACGAGACACATTCAATATTTTGAGTTGACTTTTACCAAAACGGGAAAACTTAGTGGAGGAATTTTATGGGCATACTGTCTTGAGAAATGGAGGGTTACCGATTGCAAAAAGTATGTATCAATTCTGCAAAGGTTCTACGTCATTTACCCAAAATTCTCATTTCTTTTTTTTTAAATAAGAAATCAGAGCAACTTTCACGTCTTCTATTATCTTATGGACACTCTAATTTTAACCAACGAGATGGATAAATATTTCCTGGAAAATGGAAAACAGTACGACTATCTTCCTGAAAGCCCATCACATCTTCCACAAGAAAATGTGGACAAGTTGCAAGAATTAAAGGAAGCATTCAACGTTTTAGATTTTGGCTTCCAAGAGCAAGAAACCATTGTCAGAATTTTATGTGCTATTCTACTCTTGGGCCAAATTCGATTCAAAGGCAAAGAAGAAGTAGAAATCACAAATCCTCAAGTTGTGGAAAAAAGTAAGCAAACAACTTTGAGATATTATCCCTTTACTTTATCAGGTTGAAAATGGGAAACCACATTTATTCATTTAAGATGTAATTCGTTTTTGTATGTAAAGTCGGAGAGTTGTTGGAAGTGGATGGTAAAAAATTAAAGTGGACATTTACAAACTACTGTGTGGTGATTGGGGGTGAGGCTGTTCGTGGGAAGCTTCGACGGAATGAAGCTGACGAGATGAGGAACAGTTTGGCCAGAAATTTGTATGTTCGTCTCGTCGACTGTCTTGTCAACGAAATCAACACTAAACTCTCCTTTTCACGACTTGTTTTGTAAGATTTTCTACTTTACTCACGATCCGTAATGTTAGTTTGCTTTGCTTAATCAATCTTCTTAAAAGTTGAGACAGTGGTGACAACATGGATGAAACTTGTCTCTTGCAATTGATACAGATGAATTTAACAAGTTTTTATTACATGTTGTAATAAAAAGAATAATTGAATTTTGTTTTATGAAGTGGCGACCAAAATTCGGTGGGGATTTTAGATATTCCTGGATTTGAGTGTTTTGCAATGGACAACACAATGGACCAATTCTTGGTCAATGTTACCAATGAACAAATGCAGTTCTTTTACAATTTGCGAGTTTTTATTTGGGAAATGGTAAAAACAAATCTCATATAGTTTTTTGAGGATTAAACTAATAATGATTTGGTTAATCAGCAAGATTATGAGAAGGACGAGTTGTCTCAAGCTGGCTACAACTTTCATGACAATCGAGAACTTTTAGATGGGATATTATCAAAACCTATTGGACTGCTTGCACTTTTAGAAGATGAAACTAGACAAGCTGGAAATAATTGCAAACATTTTCTAGGTACAAGTTTTATTTTGAAAAAAATATGTATGAGGATTTTTATGTTTATGTACAGATCAAGTAAAGGAAAAGTTAAAAACGAGATTCATCAAAGTGACCGATGTTCATAAATTTACAATATTCCACTATTCGGGACAGGTATTATTTGTTTCGAAACTGATTAATCTTATAATTTGTGGATAAAATGAACGAGGGTTTCTTTAACAGGTGCGATATGACGCTCGAAATTTTGTTGAGAGAAACAAGAATTTCTTATCTCCAGAAGCCATCCAAGTTTTAAGAGCGTCTAGCAATTCTTTCGTGTCGCAATTGTTTATAAACCAAATGACAAAAACAGGGAATCTCACAATTCAAGAAAAGGAAGTTGAACGAGGTCGATGGACAAGTCCTCTATCCGACAGCAAATACAAGCATAAGGCATTATCATTGTATTCATTATTAGGGATATTTTTTTAAAGATAGCAAATAATAGTAATTTTTGTTGCAGATTTTCAATACAAAGTCCCGTGGCAAATATTCGCAAAGTAGACAAATGCTTACTGTCTCAGCCACAATGAGAAATTCATTACTGGAAATATTGCAAAAGGTTTCACAAGGATCGGCTCATTTTGTCAGATGTCTTAGATCAAATCTACAATCACATCCCATGACTTTTGATCGAGATCTTATTAGATATCAGGTAAATTTGCATAAACTTGTTTGACGTAATGCACCTATCTTTATATTCTGTATATATGTATGTATCTTACTCGCAGGTGCGTGCATTGTCAATTTTGGACAGTTGTCGAAACAGACTCGTTGGCTACTCTCGAAGACTTAAATTCTCTGAATTCCTTCGTCGGTATTTAAAACGATGAATCAAAACAAAAAACAGCAAGTGGTCAAGTTAAACCTTGTTTTTATGCTACAGGTACAAATTTTTGGCATTTGACTTTGATGAGCAAGTTGAGGAAACGAGGGACAACTGCAGACTTTTGTTAATTCGTCTGAAAATGGATGGTTGGGCTTTGGGAAAAACCAAAGTGTTTTTGAAATATTACAATGAAGAATTTTTATCTCGGTAATTAGTTTAGAAAAACGAACATGGAAAGGATATGTTGGCTATATGTATTTTTATTAATTTGTAGGTTGTATGAAACCCAAGTTCACAAAGTGGTGAAAGTTCAATCTTTAATGAGAGCATTTTTGGCAAGAAAAAAAGCTGCAAACAAATTTCCTCGTCTAGCTGAATTGCGACAAGCGAGTGTTTGCACAGGTACTTAAAAAAACTCTTTTCATTTCAATTATTTAGTATTTTTTCTGTAATAGCAAAATATCATTCGAATGGAATGTCAATGATTTGTACAAAAAATTAGGTTGCAGGATTTTGACATGATTTTTTCAAATTAAAATGTCTAAAAATGAATTATTAAGCATAACATTTTTTTAAGTATCGAAATCTTCATAATATTTTATGAGACCAAGAGATCGATCTAACAAACTAGTAATTGTTTTTATTTTTCTCCAATCCAGACACAACTGAAACAAACCGTCAATTAAAATTAGTTCGAAAATCTTTGGTTGGCGAATTACTTCCAAGAAAAGGTTACACTAACATTTATTCGAGTTGCAATGTTAAACAACAGACCATGAATCCTCTACTGAAAAAGCAATGTCCCCCCGAAAAAAAAGATAACGGAGATTTAGAAGGACCAAGTCCACGAGAGATTGCTAAAGTTTTCGAAGCAAAGGCCAAAGAAGACAAAAGTTTTCAAATTGGGGGTGGCTTTCGTCCTGCATCTTCTATGAAAATTGTTTCGCCTTCTATTCCTTTGATCCCACGTGCCCATGTCACCAATCAGTCATCTAGCAAAACGACAGAATATGCAAACAAAAATGAATTCAAAGTTGAAGAGAAAGATGATCCTGGGCCATTCCATACCAATTTTAGGGTATTTTCAACAATACCCTTGAAAATGTAAACTTTGATTACATATTATTAAATTGTGACTTGATTTAGGGAATGTTGCGGAAAATCAATGTAAACCCCAAGAATCCAACTTCACAAAAAGTTCTGTTGGGAGAACATGGTGAAAGACTTGGGAACACTAGTCCAATTAAAGAGATGGAAAAAACATCGCCAAAGAAAGTCCCACTTCCGGGGATGGAAGATGCAGCAAATGTCCCCAAATTGAACCCAAGAGTTCCAAGAAAGAACAAGCAAAGTGTTATAAGGAAGAAGGATGATCCCAAAACATTGTCCCAGATTCCAAGTGGGGGAAATAGTGCTCAGGATGAGAAATTCATCCTTGCACCCGGTCTCATTGCTGAAGGACTTGTTGTGGACTTGTAATACAGTCCAATAAATTTTCCAATTCTTCTAGTCAAAAATAGCAATATTAAAATAATTTAAAAAATAATTTGCATGAAGTGTATTATTGTAACCAAGACTTACCTCTGCTTTTCATTTATTTATCCTAACCGGTTTCAAATAGGACAAATGTAATCTAGAATAATTATAGAAATGTCAAATACGAGTAATGACTCTAGAGCTAAAAGCTTTAAAAGCAAACGCAAGAGCAGACGAAGTGAAAATGTGGACTATAAGAGTGCATCAAGATCAAGCACAAACCTCTACAAAAAAGCTTCTGGTTCCAAAAATGACTATCCGGCATTGGTTCCGTTTATGAACAAAAACGTAGAGAATGCCAAACATAGAAATTCCAATAATTTCAATCAAAATAGCGGACGAAACAGTTGCAATCCGTGTTGTATGCCATACAACAATTTCAACAACTGTTGTATGCCACCTTCCTGCAATCCCTGTATGCCGTCGCCATGTATGACATCTTTATGCAACCCATTCGCCAACGTCTACAACGGTTATCAAAATATGTGTAATCCCTGTACTACGATCCTTCCTCTAAGCATCCCAATGATTAACCAAACTTCAGCAGCCCAAACAACCCAAGCTCAGACAAATAGTTCTGGAATGGGCTCAGCTATGAGTCTTATGCTCTCTCCTTTGCTATCTTCTCTTTTCAAAAATAAGAAAAAGAAACATAAAAAGAAAAAGAAGAAAAGCAAAAAGAAACGCCCAGAAACAAGTTCGGAAGAAGAGGAGGAGGAAGAAGAGGAAAGCCATGATGAAGAGTTGTCTGGGTCATATGGCTCAAAATATTCATATCATTACCCCAGCCAGCATTCCACTGAACAATTTTCCACAAATATTTTAGTGGCTGCCCCCACTAAGCCTGTGGAAAAAGAATATTCGACCAATATTTTAGCAGTGGCTCCTGTTCCTTCTCCCAAAATGATGAAACCAAAAAAAAGTCCTGAATATTCCACAAATATTTTGGTCCCTGGTGGTCCAGTAGAGTTGGAAGACAACATGGAACCACCACAAGGAGCTTTCACTGAAACTCTGGAATCCCAAATGACACTTCAAACTATTACAGAGGTTGGAGATTCAGATGCAACTTCATTATACCATGTCAATGAAGAAATGGCACCAAAGGCGATGGTATCAGAGTCAATTGATGACAAGAGCACTGTAAGAAATTCATATGAAAACCCAGAGAGACACAGTGGAGGAAGTGCATCTTTAAGAAAATCCATTGATGGCCAAAATCCACGAAATTCAGGAGAAAAACAAAGAAGCCAAGGAAGGCCTTCTATTTCCAGTAACAATGGGAGAAATTCATTGGAAGAGCGAAAAAAATAGTCTCTAGTCGACAAAAAAAATTGGCCTAGTAAAATCTCTGTGGACAAAACAAAATAAATATTTATTGCGCTATTCAATACGTCAACCAAATTGTTGTTATTGTTTTCTCTTTGTGCTAGTAAGTAAATTGTATCAAAATTTTCAACATGGATTTTGAATGCTAGTAACAACTACTAGTTTACTAGGCTTGTTTATAGCACAATTAGTCGTCATTATTCTTCCTTAAATTCTGGATCATTTTTGCTCTGACTTTTAAAGTTTAAAGGTATGCCAGCTCCTTTGAAAGCTGTGAATGGCTGATCAATTTCACCGGTTTCTTTTTTAGCAGTTGCTGGAACAATGCGTCGGGGTTTTCGAATAAATGTCAACTTGCCAACCTTCCATTGAAAATCTGGTTGTCCTCGTGGAAGACGATGGTTAGTGGACGGTGTTTGTTGAACTGGTTTCCCGTTCAACCTGCAATTTTAATAATTAAAACAAAATGAATATGATTTAATAATAAAAAAAATAATTATTGAATACCTAGAACCAGCTCCAGCAAATGCTACAAAACCCGAAGCATCTATGACATTCGCTTCAACAATTTCTTCTTCAGCTTGGCTAGATGTTGGCTGCGGAGGAAGTCCAACAGCAGGAGCAAAATCAACCTATGATATATTATAATTTCATTAGTTTCTATTATTACTTAAAGTACTTATTGAAGGTGAAATCATCATAAAGTAATCCTTACATCCATATCACATTCGATAATATTGATGGCATCAGTTGGTTTAGTATCCAACACTTTGAGCTCATAAATTCTACTGTTGTAGTGTATTACAATCGTCTCTCCTTTGGTTATGCATGCAAAATTTCTTAGAGCGTTTTCCAACAAGGCAGTTGGATTTGAAATATCCAAAAAGTCCACCGACTGAGGTTGAAACAAGGCATATTTCCCAACTTCAGCTGTCGTATTTTCGACATTAACCACGTCCCCTTCGTTAGCCCCAATGTTGTGCATTCTCCAAAATGGCATATAGCACTTTCCTTCGTCGGCAATAAATTCCAAGACGCCACAATGTGTGACCTTGTCCTTTGAGTTATTGGCTACCCGAAACAACATTGGAGACAATAATTGCGCGTTCCCTTGTGTAAGAGCAGAAAGAAATGATGGGGGCAGAATCACTGGAAATAAAATGACCAAATAATATTATAAATTTGTAAAGCAATTCCATGCTTGTTATTAACAAGTTGTTAAATCATTGTACTTATATTATTGGCATACTTTTCCCCCCATTTTCCAATTCAGGTCGTGGATGTGGAAGCATTGCCACAGAAAATACCCGAAGCATCTTTGACACCTTTCCACGGGTTCGTCCCCTGGCCCCAAAAGAAAAGGCAGAAGGAATAATTGTACTCCACACACTGTTGGTACTCAAAGCCGCCGATATTGGTGGGAGTGGGATTGGTGGAGGTGGCGTAAGGTCTTCATCGTCTTCCTCGTGATAATAATCATCCTCCGAGTCGGTCATGGGGTCATCAGTGTCGATTTCTCCACTGGTATTGGAGATGGGGGATTCCGCAGATTCTTCACTATAAATCGGGCTTGCGGGCTCATTGTCAACGTCCATTTGATTTTCGACATGCTCTTCTTGACTTTCAGAACTTGCCCCGGGTGGGGTGCCGTCGTCACTAGCGTCCATTCCTACAACAGTGTCCAAGTCTAAAGTTTAACGATCCACTTTCTAAAATATTCAAAAATGAAGATCAATTTATGAAAACAATAAAAACTAAAAATCCATTTTCATTGCTGTACCATCAAGTCCTTTGCATCAAATCAAGACTTGGTTATCAAGTCCAGACAGGTTTTTGAACAAACGCCATTTTCTATTTGTTTAAAAGCAAAGGCAGTCTCCTTAAACAGCCTTCTTAAAAATCGTCTCGGAAACTTTGGTCGACAGCTTATCTTAGGCAATATCCACTTGTCAAGTGGCTTTGTATCTTAGGGTATCTCGTTTGACCCCTTTGGCGCCTTTTGGCCTCCAAAGCTAGAGTGAGGGTTCAGAGGTTGACCCATTTCCCATTCGTTGCTCGGCCTTTCTCCAAGACGGACGGAGTTTCAACTGCTCTTCAAAAAAGTATCCGTTTGCAACTGTCAACTGTTGGCGTCAGCTGTAAACAGGTAAGTCTCACGCTTATTGATAACATCAATTGGATGTTGGTGTTGTGTCACTGGAATCTCGTCCAATTTCATATTTTATATTTAAAATCGAAAGCAGCTACAATGGCCAAACAGTTGGTGCGAGGTGTTCGAGAGTTAGGGGCCGTTAATCCTGCCCCTCCAAAATCGTTGTCGCAAATGTCCACTCAAGACATGTTTGAGGACAGCCAAGCTAATTCTCGGGCCGCTTCCACTTCTCAGGAAAATTCCGAAAAGGCTAAAGTGATTGCCCAAGCGGGGGCTGCGTTGAAGAACAGCCAGATCGGCCAAATGAATTTCAAATCGAAAGGAAAAGTCTATAACGGTGGGAAAATGGGTAATAACCAATACGGATAAAATTTCCACTATTTAAAAAAAAAATCTTGTTCTTAGCCAAACAACTTTTGGAACGTTCCAAGAGAATAACTAGAAAGGGACCGGGGAGAAAGAAGCGAAAAGAAAGTTACAGCATCTACATCTACAAGGTGTTGAAACAAGTCCATCCGGACACCGGAATCTCTTCAAAGGCGATGAACATCATCAACTCGATGATCATGGACATTTTTGACCGGTTCTGTACTGAAGCGAATCTTCTGGCTACCCACTCTCGCCAGAAAACGATCACGGCTCGAGAAATTCAAACTGCTATTCGCTTGATCTTCCCTGGGGAACTGGCAAAACATGCGGTTAGTTGACACACTTTATTTGCTTACTACTTTACTAGTGTCAAATTTCTTATTCATTTAATTTCAATAGGTTTCTGAAGGTATGAAGGCTGTCGTTAAATACACTAAATCCGTCGATGGCATAGATTAAAAAGTTTAAAAATGTGATCAAGTTTCATGTTTAAAAAATTGAAATTGAAATCAAATTACTTTGTGTTAATTGTTATTGTTTGTATCTGTCAACTTTAATGCTGTGAAGTTAATAAATTGGGGCATTTGAAATTATTTTAGATAATTTTAATTCATTTCGTAGATCTCATGAAACCCAGCGATTCTTCTGCGGCTTTCATGTTCATCATGAACAGTTCATGTGCTTTTCATTTCATGATGAAATTCTTCTTTTCCATCTCCATCTCCATCTCCATCTTTATGGGAATAACTAATTTAATTTCGTAAATATCTATAATTTTTTAGTTATTTGCTTTGCCCGAATGTTGTTGCTGAAAAATGGAACTTCAAGAAGGTTGCTTGTTTATTTCAAATACCTTGGCACTAATTACCAGTGAGTACATTACCTTACCTTTTCAGCTATGATAGCATAATTAATTTAATTTGTGTAGGGGTATTCAATTGGTGAAGAGCAGACGGACGGATAAGAGTGGGACAATTTTTCCTGAATTAGAAAGTATTCAGGGCGTTTTGGAACATGCGTTGAGGAAAGTCCTCCAACTTGACAGTGTAAATATTTACAATTCAAGCAGAACCGACGCCGGCGTCCATTCGTTGTCCTCCACAGTCCATTTTGATGTTGACGCTGACGGTATTCAAATTAAAAGATCTGCATTGACTGATTTTGTTTTAATTCTTAATTTGTTCTTTAGTGTTCAAGATTTTTCCGTTCAACACAGAAACTATATGTCAGTCATTAAATTACTTTTTGGAAAATAATCAAACGGAAATAAGGATCCAGAGAATTGTGGAAGTGCCCACAGATTTTCATTGTCGAAGAGCTCAATCCAGAACCTATACATATAGAATAGCTTTAGCCAAAACTAATGGTATCAACTATTAGAAATTATAAACCATCTATAAAATCAATATTTAAGTGACTTGTCCTTGTAGATTTTGATAATTGTTTCTCCTTGATGAAATTAACTGGATTTCTTCCCATCACTGAATTAAACAAAGTTCAGGTGGTTCCCCAACCCTTTGATGTCCAGGCAGTTCAACAAGCGTGTCGATTATTTTTGGGAACTTGGAATTTTCGCAGTTTTGCAACACTTTGTCGTGATATTAAAAATCAACTTAAACACCCAGAGAGAAATGCAACCAACCTCCCAATTGTAACGGAAAAGGATTTGATAAAAACAATTTATAGGTTTTCGTTGTCCAAAGTTCGTATTGAAGACGAAGGTTTTGATGTCTATGATTACTACACAAGAGATCCCAGTTACAATAAAATACAATTATACGATTTTCATGTTGAAGGAAGTGGATTTTTAAGAAGACAGGTACAAAAACTATTTTCGAAGATGATTATAATTAAATTATTGTGAATCGTTTCAAAGTAAATAAAAACAAACGACATGCTTATTTACAGGTCCGACGAATGGTTGGCCTTTTGCTGAGCGTGGGTCGTGGAACATCTGGTCCAAAAGATATTTTGCACCTCTTACAAAATCCAAGTGAACAGACATGGCCATCACATATCCGCATAGTAAATGGAGAAGGACTATATTTGAAGTCCGTTAATTATAAAAGTGTGCAAGTTCTTCGAGGACCTTTGTCTTGAGTCATGGACGACTCTTCTTTGCAAGAACAACTTAAAAACAAATTATTTAAAGGCTTAAAACCCACCTCAACTAAATTAACAAAACCTGATGGAAGTGTAATTTTACTCGAGAATCAAGGAATTGATGTCGTACAAGAAAATAATGCCAAAACAAAGAAAACTATTAGTGGATATGGTTTTGTGGTGGACACAAAACCCGATTTAACAATTGGTCGAGTTCGGCCTTGGCTATTCATCTCATCTCAAGATGTTCCAAACGATGTGCAAATTATTTCTCAAAATAAAATCAGTTGTATTCTTTCCCTTCTCCCTGGCTTTGAACTGCATTCAACAGTCCGACCAATAATCAAATCTCATTTGACTTTGAATGTTTTTGACGAAACTAATTTTTCCCTTGATTCTCCAGTGATTAGTGAAGCTTTAAATTTTATCCATGAGTGTAAATTGTTGGGAAAGAGCATTCTTGTCCATTGCAACGCTGGAATATCCCGGGCCCCATCCATTGTAATGCTGTTTTTAATGAAATACGAACAAGTATCTTTTGAGGACGCGTTCGAACAAATCAAAAGTGCACGACCTCAGATAAAACCGAACGAAGGATTTCTCCAACAATTGAAAGTTATTGTAACGCAAGAAAAAGCATGAAACTGCAAACCTAAAGAATTTGAGACAACGACTTTGCAGATTGTGAGAGTGGGAATTGAGAATTGTGGAAAGGAAAGTGCGTTTGGTGAAAATTGTTTCTAATAATTCTAATCACTGTTTGCTCTTAATAGCTTGTCCTAATCAAATAAATAATTAAATAAATAGCAATCATGTCAGCAGAACAGGCAAGTGTTAAGCTAAAATTGTTGTATTTGATGGTTTGAAGCGTTATTATATGTTATAATTGTTTTTTTTTTAATTTTAAAGGGGAAATCATTAGATTGGATGTATGAAGGTCCAACAGCTTTAGTAAATCGAGAAGATTATCTTTTGGGTCGAAAAGTTGACAAATCCTTTCAATTGCTGGAGGCAGCGGAAAAAGGAACAACCAACTCTTGGTTATCGGAAGCAGAAAAAGGTATTTTCTTTACAATATATTATTGATTATTACATATAAACATAGTATTATTTATCAAATATACTTAATTTTAATAGATTTAACCCCTCTATCAATATTAAAGCCTGGAGTGGGTCCAACCGGGGCTGTCGATGTTGTTCGAAAAATAAAAGATGACCCATTGTATCAAATCCAGAAGAAGGAACAAGAATATAGAAAACAACTGTTACAAAATCCAATACTCATAAAAAAACTTAAACAACAACATGCGATAACATCCCCAGAAGATGATGACCAATATGACCATACACAAAAGAAGTCTAAAAAGGCAAAAAAGCCTAAAAAGCATAAGAAAAAACAAAAACGAAGTAGCAGCAGTGAAAGTAGCAGTGATGAAGAAGTTAATCATTTGCTAAAGACGATAACAAGCTCCAAGGACATTGAAAAGCTATTATTAGGTAGTGCTACAAATCGCAAATCAGAAGAAAGTTCCCACAAAGAAAAGAAAAGTAGTAGTAGACGAAAGCGCCATGATTCTTCTAGTGACGACGATGACCGAAGAAAGCATAATAGTCATCATTCATCTCGTCCTTCTCCTCCAAGACGAAGAAGGCATAGAAGTAGATCCAGATCTCAATCACCGCGACGTTCAACATCTTATCGAGACGCTCGCGACAGAGTTCATGAAACTGGTGGAAAAAATAGTAGACATTATAATAATAATAACAACAGAAGAAGCAGAACTCCACCACCACCCTCAAAAGGACCAAGATATGAAAGAGACAGACCAAGAGAAACTGACAGAAAGAAAATATCCGGCCTAGATGAAGAGGAAATGCAAAAGCGGCGTGAAGAAATGATGCAAAATGCTACACAAAGGGACCAAGAAAGGCAGAAGGTCGTTGAAAAACATCGTGAAGAAGTTCGAAAGGAACATGAACTGCTAGAAAAGCAAAGAAAGACAGAAAAAAGTGCCACTTTTATCAAGTAAGTTTACTCAATATAAATGATTGGATATTATAATGACTATTTTGTTTTTGTTTAATAAACAATGTTTATTATAGCAAGCAACTCGCAGCTGCCGCAGAGTCTGGGAGTGTGGAGCAAAGGGTCAAATCAAATGCTTATAATATTCAACGCTCAAAATTTGCAATGGATAGTAATTTTGCAAGAAGATAGTAGTTAAATGCAATGATTTTTGGCGTACCTTTTACCATTGACAGAATGGGCTAGTTGTGTAAGTTATTAGTATATTTGTAATGTGTTAAAAGCGGGTTAGAGAGTTCGATCCCGTGTATTATTATTTAGAGCCTTGATGTCTGGGCAAGAGGTCCTTAAATTCAATTAAGCGATTCTCTAATCATTCGAGGCGAAATAGAAACTAATGAATAATCCCACTGAGAAAAAATTTCTCCAGTGATTCATGCATTAGTTACATTTTTTTGAAAAAAAAACTTTCCATAAAGTTGTACTCAACTATAGAACATCCATATTTTTAAAATGATTGTTTTTTGTTACAGCCCTCTTACCAGAGACTTTGTGTGGTATTTTATCTTTCGACCTTTTATCAATTGAAGAAGATAACCAATATCCGTGATGGACTATAGTTACGCAACATTTTTATACCTAAATAGAAAATATTTAGTAAAATAAAACCAATTTTGTTTTCATTATCAAATCAACATCAATTTTAACCAACCAATTTTATTTAAAACATTAAGTTTGTGGATTCATCTTGCAATTAAAATGACAGGAGTCAACCAGTTTGGTCAACCAGGGGATTTGATCACTCAATTGTAACTTTGTATTAATTTTATTATCTCAAAAGGATTATGGGAGTTTGAGTTGCCATTATAAATTGCTTAATAGACATGGTGTTGACTATAAAGGAATTTTAGCCAGAATTTCCGGATTTCAAACTCATTTGAATGAACTGAGTAAAAGTTTGAGCGAATACAATGCAAAACATTTACAGTAAATGATTGATACAAAGCTTTCCTAAATCTATTTTCTCTACAATAAAAATGCTTATTGATAATCATAGATCAAGGGACAAAACTGATGAATTGGCCAAATGTCTCATAAAATATCGCCAGGTCGAACCTTTTGAAATAACTTCTCAATATGCTGTTTCAATTGCTGCAGAGATTTTGGGGAAAGTTGGAAATCATCAAACTGCTGCAGTTTTGCGATTGGAAAAAAACGTTCTGCCCTGTTTATCAACCTACAAATCCATTTGCAAGTGCTTGCAGACAGACATTCGTAGCACAATGGCAGCAGAATCAAAAGTTCTCGCAAAACAAAAATTGGTGAATTCTTTCAACAGAAAAGCAAATTCGGACAAATATCGTGGAGTTACATCGGATGCCGAAAAACAGTTGGAAAATGCGATTGCAGAAAGCTCACGATTAAATTCCCTTTCCCAAGAACAAATCAATAAATTCGAGCACAAGCGTCTCATAGATTTGAAAGAATCACTGGAATCTTTCTTCAAAATTGAAATAGCCAAGCATGCAAAATGTCTCGAGCTACTTACAGACGGATACAAATTTATTCATTCAATTGATGAAAACTCAGATTTAGAAATTTTAAGAAAACGGATGAATTTGGATTTAATCAAAAGGTTTAATTATGATGAAGCTGAAGGGGAAATGACTCCTTTTAGTGAAAATAGTGAAAATGACGATAATAGTTCCTGGCACACTCAAGACAGTGAAGATGACACTGATGATTATCGGCATAAATATCAACAAAAACTTAAAAAAGAAAAAGAAAAAAAAATCGAATCGCATTGCAACGACTCAAGAATTTCAAGATCTGAAATGTCACCAACTGCAAGCTTCAAAAACTATGTAGGAAGTTACAATGACAGGAAAAGTTACAACCAAAAAACTCCTCAAAATATCCAAAGCGTTTCAGCAATATCAGTAATTTAAATTACTTCACATATTTTATGAAAGCGTAAATTAATTAAATTTACAAATTGTTTTCTTTTTAGAAATCTCAATTTAAAAGTGCGTACAGATCACGATCTAGTTCTGAAGAAAGAATTACTTGCAAAACTTCTGAAAAGAGCATTCGCCGAACAATTTCAACTACTCCTTCACAACCAAAACATCAAAAAAATAACATTTCTTCTAGATCCTTCAATGAAAGTCCTAACAAAAATCAGATTTCCCGACCAAAATCGTCTCCAACTCCAAACTCGAAGCACGTCACGTTTAATGATGGAATGGAAAGAGACAAAAGTCGAAGAAAGCACAAAAAAGTAATGGACCCGATAGAACAACAGAAACAAGAAAGACATGAATATCTCAAACAAAATGACCAATATTGGAATCAATATAAAACATCATCAAAACAGTCAGGTCTTTCCAAATCGTTTATTTAACTAAATACATACAACACAACTACTTATATTCATTAACTTAATTTTAAGTTTAAAAATAACTGAAAATCAAGATATGTTGTTGAGATTTGAAAAATAAATAAAATAAAATAAGGAAAAAAGAGGCAACGCCACAAAATGTTAATTTCATGGTCTTGAAAAAAGGAAATCATTGTATAAAGGGTTCATGGATGGCATAGCCAACGAACCTTTGCCCTTTATTAAGGGGTGAAACCCCTTTATAAGATGCCTTTGTCCGTCCGTCCGTCCGTCCGTCCGTCCGCGCGATAACTTTCGAACGCATTGACTTTTTCAAATTCTGTTTTTTGC
>JAQIXN010000029.1:0-91677 GCA_034698145.1 Proisotoma minuta | reverse complement strand
TTCTTAAAGTTTGACGTGAAAAATATAAGGTCGCAACCACACCCACTATCAAACCAATAGACCGTTGTCTCCTAAGCAATGATGGGCGGGACATGTGGGACATGGGACTGTGACAGAGTATTTTTTTGTGGGACATGGGACAGAGTAGTTTTGGTGGGACGTGGGACCATGGGACTTGGGACAGAGTACTTTTGGAAAAATGGTGTCCCGTGGGGTTTGGGACAGAGTAGTTTTAGTGGGACCGTGGGACTGGGACAGAGTAATTTTTTGTGGGACATGGGACCGTGCGACTTGGGTCAGAGTACTTTTGGAAAAATGGTGTCCCGTGGGGTTTAGGACCGAGCAATTTTTGTGGGACATGGGACATGGGACGCTGTCCCATGTCCCAAAGCCCCACGGTCCCACGAAATTTGGGGTTTTTGTCCCATGTCCCGCCCATCATTGCTCCTAAGCGGATTAAATTATAGTTGTTGCTGTTGCAGATATTTACGGGTTTTGTTTTTTATGATAGTATGAAACATTTAGAGCACTGTGGGGGTTAGGCCAAAGTTCAAACCATTTTAAAACCCAAAATTTAATGGCTACCAGACAAGGGGGATGGAAAGTTATTGAAAGCCTAAGCGAAGTATTACCATTAATAAATATCTCCCTAATCTTAAGACTCGGAGGGGTCAAATTCGGTCACAAGCTCCGTGAAAATTGGCAAATTTAATGCTTTGCTAGATCCGTTGAATTTCGACGGGCTAAAACTAGTTAATAATATTATTTGATTGTTTTTGTAGGAGACGCCGAACAGAAAACGAAAAATACGATATTGATCATATCGTCATTCCATACAGCATTGCAGCTGCTACAAGGGTTGAAAAAATTGAGTACAAAGAGATAGTTTTACCAAGGTAATTTTTAAAACTTTTTTTACTGCGATTATGATGTAGTAAAATTTTTAAATTCGTTAATTTTTCACAAATTATAGTTGGAGAATGAATCCAATTGATCCAGAGAAACGACCAGAAGTACGGGAAGCACCTCCAGCACCTCCTCCTCCATGCAAACCGAGTCCACGACATACAAGGTCTTCGAGAAAAAGCATTGAAGCCCAACCGATGCCAGAGTTAGTACTGGTTAAAGCAACTGAAGACTCTGAAGACAAATATGAGGTAAAAAAATTATTATTATTATTATTGATGGTTAAAAAAGAAAATTAATATCATACTTACTAGGTCGAGGATCTTAGTCTCGAAGCTATCCTGGCAAGACATGCAAGAAGTGAAATCGAAGAGAAAAAGAGATTTTTAAATTCTATGAACATGTTCTCAAATAGACGAGCACGTAAAAGCGAAACAAAAGCTGAAAATAACTCTGATTTCTCATCACCTGGTAAGAATAACATTGTTAATTTGTCGTTTCCGAAATATTTTATTGTAATTTTAAAACATTACGTATTGTAGCCTCTCCACAACCAAGTGAAAGCGGTGATTGTGCGACGGTAAAGGAGGAACCTGGAATGTCTCCCAATCCAAATCATATTAGTGCTGCAGATGCATCTTTAGCAGTGACAGCATTGAAAGTAAATTCTGCTCCTACTGCCAATCAATCACCAATCCGTAGACGGACAATTTCTTCATGTAAATATGAGGATGAGGAAATTGAGGTAAATTAATTTAATAGCAGCTTTAACTTCTCGAATTATATTATTTTAAATTTTCGTTTTTATTAAAATTTAGGATGAAGGAGTTCCTCCTTTTGAGCCTAGACAATTTCCTCTGACTGAAGATACATATGGTGCAATGGTGAAAGAAATGAAAGAGTCATACTTGGAAGCAGAAAGAGAAATCAAACGAGAAAGAAGTCCAATTGAATTTCCAGATATTGTAAGCGTAGTAGAAGATGAAATGTCAACAAATATAAACGAATCAGAGCTTTTATTATCATAATTATAAGTTTATAACTATTTATTATTATCATCATCATTATCATACTCTGCTTGAAGATTAGTTGTTTTCCAAACCCAGGGCACAACAATTAAATGATATTACGTTTAGTTATTGTAAACATGTAAGCAACAGGGAATGGACAAGTTAATAACAAACTACATACAAATTATCAGCTATCGGCTAGCACAGTTCTCAGATATGTATATGTTGCTAGATATCTAGGCAAAACGGTGGAATTATTATTAGTATTAATTATACTTATCCTAATATTCCTAATGTAGTAATTACAAAGAGGGAATCGTCAAATCGGGAACCACTTAGCGTGAAGATCAGAATGCATTTTTCCATAATAAGGCATCTGGATTTTCTCTCTTCAAATAAAATATAAAAACTATTCCCGACAAATTGTCTTCAACTTTTTATCAAATATCTTACTTATTATCGAATTTTCTTTTATAGCTACAGCCTCAATTTAATATTTGTAAATGCTAACTAATAAACAAAAACGTTCTTCTTCCAAACTTCAATCATCAATCATTTTTTTTTCTTTCTCTTTCTTTTCGCTCTCTCTCTCTCTCTGCAAATGTTTCTTACATATCACAGCCTTGTACACGACAATACCCTTTTGTTCTTCACAAAATATATCAAACAAAAATATAAGAACACGGAATATGAGACTAACCAAGAAAATGCGTTGTTTTTTAAGTTGCTTGTGAACTCCGCAATGCGAAATATGCGAATGTTCCTTTTGAGCTTTATGGAAATTATCATTAATTAAAGATATATAATATGTAACAACTGTAGACTATTGTTCTAGATAAAAATTGGATGCTTATTCCAACCAACAACGAAATAAAAAAAGAAAATTGTCTCTTAAATGTCTGTCTCTAAAGTGAACGTGGGTAGATTTGCATTCATCATTATATTGTTTGTGTTTTTTGTGCATGCATCTAGGCTGAAAAGTTGCATTTAATAAAGTAAAGAGGTGGATTGTTAGGAATTGAGGATGATTGACAAAGATGATTCTGATATGATAGGTTTATGTGGCTAAAATCATAAAATCGGGAATAAACTTACAGTGTAAGTCTTACACCCTATAGAAAAATGAGAAAAGAAAGTTCCCGACAACTGATTTGATTGATCATTTGGACGGAGTGAGATTGACGAGTCTATTCTTGTCCCACAGACACAAAACGTAAGTACAACTTTTACTCCTCAACAAGAAAACTTTTTTGCTCACAAGCTTCTACCTTTATGATTTTTTAATAATTATACTTTATTACACCACTCTCTACCCCTCTTTCGTATTGGTCAAGTTTTACTTATAAAGAGATTCATGATATGTATTGGTTTTGTAGCACTATGTAGTAGGTTATTATGTATCCTTTCCAGAACTGACTCCTTCTGCTTTCACTTTTTGTCTGCATCCAATCTCCGGCAGAGAGTTATATTATTATAGCCTAACACTAAACCTATCTTTTATTACCAGATCCTAAGCACTACCGAATTATTTTCAGAAAAGAAGCAAGGCAGTAAGTCAAACTATCCAACTTCATAAAAATTATAATCTTGTCTCACTATCTGTATTGTATATTGTATTGTATTGTAATTAGTATTATTATACCTTGAAACGAGTGCGGAGACAAAATATAAAGTTGTACGAGTACACGAATACATTTGCATAGCTACACGTTTCAAATTATTATAAAACAGTCTAAAAGTAGTCTTGTAGCCAGTAAGCCATCAAATTGAGGGGAAAAGACAACAAGTTTTAAGAAATAATGATAATAATTGTTTCCACCAAAAATCAGTCGCTCAAGTTGACATTAAAAACTAGTTTTCACAAAAATCTTTGGGGTAATAGCATTCTTTGGTTTCAAGTTCTAAATAACACCTCTGATATTCACTCAATAATTTATATGTATTGTTGGGTGTAGCATTTCAACAATGATGCACCATGACAGCTCATCAAACATTACACAATATTATTATATATATATACATACAATTAGTTATGCAATTCTACATATATCACAACTTGGAGAACAACAACGCATAATGCTATCATTATTGTAGGTATAATAATATATAAACTTATTTCCTAATAATAAAATCATTTTTAGCTTCTTTCTCCTGGTCCATTCATCCTTTAGTATTGTAGGTTTCAGATTATTATTTTAAATATAAATTTGCAAATAAACCCTTTGTACTCCTCAAATAAATCTTAACAAAATATTTGACTGGAAACACAATGAAAGGAATGAAAAGTTACTTGTCTTGTGTATCAACCGTCTATACAATACATCCTTAAAAATATAAGTACTGAATATAAATATTTAAAATTTCCATAAAATATCATAATGAAATGGTAGCACACAACAAAACATCAATTTTTTTCAGGACTTGGTAACAACAAATGACAATTAAGTAGTAAAGTAATATCATGATCGTCAAATTACTTGCTGCCAGCTTGACTCCAAGAAGAGTGAAGTAGAGTTGCAGTGCAAGAGCAATGATTTCATGCAACAAAGAGTAGATGAGTTGGCCAGGAGGAAACGGTCACACGTCCAAAATTACTGCTCACATCCCATCAGCATGTAATTCTACCAATAATTTGAAAAGTATAAATCTGCAGCAGCTCTGGGTCAATGCTTTTTTGCTAGCTATATAATTACTTCTAAGTGCAAAGTAGTCTCATATGAATAGTAATAATGATTTTGTATAAAGGAGGAGAGTGCAGAAAGACAAGATGAATTGGAGTTTCATGTGCTAATATATAGAGATAAGGCTATAATGATTTTAGCAATGGCGGCTTGATATACGTTAATTGTTTGGAACCAAAGGTCAAAATGCCTCCAGCGAGCCGACGAAAAGTAAAGGATCAGTTAGGATTCCTCCTTGATCAGTCCCTGCAGATAAGAATAGAAAATCCAAACTTGAGATTTTTCATGCTCTACCCCAAAAAGGGAAAGAAAAGACTTGAACACACAAAACTACATGAAAAAGCTTTAGCAAGTTAGTTAGTAAAAAAAGAAGTGCATTATCAGTGTGTCATTTTTACACATTAGCTACAAAACTGACTTTTTATGTATTGCCTTGAAATGACCTCTCCACTGTACATCGAATATGAAACTTTTGTTGGGCTTTTGTTGGACTTGCTACTTGTGATACAGCTAAACTATTATATGTACAACTACTATTTTAAATGGCGTCGACAAGGTGGCGATGGAAATTGGGGTTGCCATACACTGGGTGGTGACTACTTGGGGTTTCAGCGGTGCTCGTAACATTGAAGTAATTTACGTGATTATATTGAGTAGCGTGCCCATTAATGCCATTATTGGTGGCAGACATAAGCACGGTCCCAGGTCCATTCACTTCAGCCATCTTTGTCTTGGCGTATTCAATCCGAATCCCACCACGGTCAGAGTACCGTAGAAAGGAGCCCTGAAGTGCTGCCATCGCCTGAGTCGCACAACGCACGTCCATGTACTCCACAAACGCCACAGGGCTACCTCCTTTCGTGTGCAAACGAAGCCTGCTGAAACCAGGAAAGCTGCAAACACAGATCCAAATGTTAATCAACAATTCTCAATTAAAAATATATTTACATGTGTAAGCCAGAAATAGCTAAATATTATCATGCCATTTAAAGAAAATCCTAATTTAACTCTTTTGTTTTATGGAGAAAGTTTAGTCTCAGTCAAAGAGGAAACTTGTTTTTAAAAAAAATACATTTGCGTCTTCTATTTATATAAATTGAAAACTATGAAGAAGAAACAAATGAATACAAACAAATTGTTGTTGAACTTATCAAAATAATAAAAACATTCTGGGAAATACATGAGGAATGTTTGCATATTTGGAGATGGAAGCAGAGAGCCTTTGTACTGACTGAGTTGTTACCTGCCAAAAATATCTTTCAATTCTTGTTCCGTAATGAAGGATCCCAAATTAGCGACGAAAAGTGTGGAGCATGGGGCATGACTACCAAGTTGCTGTGAACATGCAGAGCCGACCGGAGATGCCAGGGATGGTGAAGTATGTAACAAATGGGGAATACTGGCGTGAAGTGCAGGAGCCCCCAGTGTCAACGCTTGCTGTTTAAAAAATGGAGACAATCAGCATCCAGCTAACGGTGATTTGAGTGAGTGAGTTTACACAATTAATTACTTGGAGAGAGAAACAGGGAACCAACATATATTTAGATAAGAGATAAATAGCTACAGTTAGTAGTAGTGAGTTAAATATTGAGATTTTCAGATTGCTAGCTAAATTATTGTCTCGATCAATGTGAAAAGTGAAAGCTTTGGAAAAGAGAAATTATTATAGTATATAGCTACTTTGATATATTGTATTAATAAAGACATTATATTAATAATTGTCAGTTGAATCTACAGTGCGAGATTATTGGGGAAGTATTTTTATTTATTATCAAGTTGCTGCGTGGCTGGCACTGAACGTTTTTCATTTCCAGTTTCAAGCTTTACAGAAAAGAGTCTGCTGTATTAGTATTCTAACTATACCACAAAAATGTGTCTCGATAAGATACCAATAAATAGCGTGTTCTTCTACGCTGTGAAAACTAACTCTCCAATTAGATAGTAAAAAGTGGGCAGCAGTTAATGGCAGCGAGTGAAAGTTTGTTGGGCCCTCGAGTTTGCTCTCACGAATCAATTTATATATGAATCTTTTTGGGAATCTCCTCGACAGCTAACATTCTTTATAATCCCTAAACATGTTTTCCCCATCGTAGTATTTATATATATATATATATATTTATGAAAAGTGGTAATGGTAAAAAAGAAACAAACTAACAATCAAGTTGCACTTCACCTGCGGATGCAAACCGGGATGTACTAGCGTGGGTCCCTGAAGGCCACCAGGCAATTCTGCAGCCGCGGCTGCCGCTGCCGCCGCCGCTGCGGAATGTGGTAACACAAGTGGAGGCCATAATTCGGGGGCCCCTGTAAAAAATGGGCCGCCCAAAGCTGAAATTCCAATATTTTTTTATGTTAGCAAATAAAAATTCAACATATTTTACAAGCTTGACTTACGACCAGCGAGTGAATGCATAATTGTTGGATGTGGGGCTGTCGCAGGCGATTGTTGCTGTTGTTTCGGTTTGCTTGCTTTGGTATTGCTCTTTGCAAATTCAAGTCTAATTGTTTGTGGTAAGTCGGGATCAAATTGAACTCCCTTAAGATTATTTAAAATAGAACAAAATTAGCTTCATTACATTTTTTGTATTTAGATATATAATATATATATATATGTATATAAATATTCCATTACCTGGAGCACCTGCTTTGCAGCTTCAGCCTCAGATCTTGTATTAAACGTTACGAATCCCACAGGCTACATATACATTAATATCAAATTATATTATTGTCATATTAAATATCGTATATAAATATGCATGTAATCATCTCTTACCGATGACGTTTTCCCATTTTTGCTCGTCACTTTTAGCTGTGAGCCTTCATACCCCTAATTTAAAAGAAGCCTCATTAAAATCAAATGACGCTTGTTTTTGTTATTCTAATGAGCAACTTACGTCGTATCCCCGGAAAAGTAGATAAAGCTCTCTTGGTTTTGCGTCCATTGGTAGACCACTGACAAACAGCGTACGGACCTACAATTTAGTAAGAAAAAACAAACATTTTAGCTCCATTGAAACTATTTTATTTGGTTTCAAATAACAATTTAGAAAAAGAGCATATATACTTAATCAATTCGTATTTATGTGAAACGGATTGATTACCCAATTAAGCATAGTAATAGCAAGTAATTAATTAAAGGGTTGGATAAAAAGAGGATGAAAGATATTTAATTTGTATGGGCATGAGAACTGGGGAAGGTGGATGAGTTGATACCACGCAAAGGTGCTTAGGGAAACAATGGAGAAAGTTCTTTTCTTGTAAAGAAAGTCCCATTAGCATATTAATACATAAGCGGTGTCAAAAGGAAGCCATGAATATGTCAACGTAGAGGAACAATAAATTGTCCTTTCCCTTGAGCCCTTTGAACCATTGTGATGAACTCTTGTTGCTCTGCTCTATACATTACACAACTTTACTCTTTTTCTCCCTTCAAATTAATATCACACAAATAATCGTGACGGGACGACATTTTAGCTCATTTGGTTCCACTGCATAGGGATTTTATATTTTATGACGCTCAGAATATTTCATGAGATATTGTTTGTTATGAAAAACGTATCCTGGACAACTAAACCTTTCTCAATTCAACTTAATTACAATGTCCATTCCCCGTCTCCTATTTTATTGGGGTTAGTTTACCTATATGAAAAGAATGAAGGGATTCCGTGTCGCCTTCAAACTTTCAACTCCGCTTTTACCCTCATAACTAAATACATTCTTTGGTTTTGGCGATAATTATTATCTCGTTTTACTTCTGCTTTGTGTACATTGTGGTCACGAAAGAGTTTTAACTGGAACGCCATAATAAATGCGAATGACCATAACTTACTTATATACTTACATAAGTATATATGTACATGTGAATACATATTTACCCTTTCTCTTGAAAAAGATGTGGCTTTAAAAAATGCTCCAATTTCCCATGATTCCTGAGTCGATAAAAACGTTGCTAAAATAGTAATAAATTGTGCTGATGGGAGTTGGCCGTAAGTGCATTAGAAATTCCAGTTCCAATTTAGCCGTTAAATTGGGCAGTCGAGAGATATTACTACATAACATTCTATTAGACTCCAAACGGACGTAAAATGACATGAATAAATTGGAGGTACATAAGGCTAAAAAGGAAAATCCTTCAAATAAATGGCAAAGTTTTTTGGGTCTTGTACAAACTTATTCACATTTTTATCGATCTTTTATGGCGAACTTTGCTTAGCAACACCAAACCTTTACACCTGTCCTTTATTTGTTGTGGTTACAGCCTTACATTTAATGCCTCGTTTTGCAGGCCAGAGTCCAGTCTGAAGCCCATAATAGAATATTGCCATGAAAGAACGATAAGCTCAATTTATACAATTGAGCAAACACGCAACATGCCATGAAATGTAAAGTTTCCACTTGTCCCGGAAAATTAGTTGTAAGACATTGGAGAAAGTCTGGACGGAGGATGAAATTAATAAACAACAATAGCTACGCCCTGCAAAACAAGGGACGGCTAAAGTTATATATTTTTTAATGCAGTGCAAAACTGTTTATAGTTGGAAAAAGCACAAAAGAAAAAAAAATCTGCTTCATCAAAGGAGAATATGAATATAGAATTTTCAACAAAGCCAACTCTCGCTCCCTTTCTCACCATAAATAATTTCATTGTTGGAAGAGCAATTGACCATCTCTTTTCTTGGATCTTATTACGTGTATTTTCAAGTTATTTTTTGTGAGCCTTTTATTCTACTGGTTTATTGGATAATATCTCATGCATTCTCTAGTTGACTTGAGATGAGGGAGAAAAGTTGCTCTAATTTGGATTCACCTCTGGATATATAAGGAGAATTCTGGAGAGAAAGCTCAGAAGCTGCCCGACTCTCTCTGAATAATAAATAATACTGTTTACAGAATGAATTCCGGACAGGTAACAAAGCAAGAGTGATCTTTGTACAATTCCCTTTGCCTGAACAACAGTGTAATGTAATGTAATTTAATGAGTGATCAGCCATATTCCCATTTCGGACCAAAAACAAAAAGTTTCCAATTTAACCTGAACAAATTTTATTCCCTGGATTATGTCTCGTAAAGCATCAAAATGGAAATATTGAACATACTTTAAGTGAAAGTTTATCATAACTCCAACATTTTCTGAATATGTATGCACACTATACAAATAAGCCTTGCATGATAAATTTTGATTAGATAATGATGAGAATCTAATCAACTATTTTCGTAGACGACTAAAGTAAATTATTATCTACCAGGTTGGGCACAAACAAGTTTCTGGTAAAAGGAAGGAAAGCGACAGGCAACTAACTCTATGTCTATATACTATGTATAGCTTGGATCTCAAAGGTTTCGTTAATCAAAAGAGAATATGCCCCAACGGATGTGTAAACTGTTGACATTATGAGAACATAAACTCAAAATATCATCACATAGATAAAAGTTTCAGTAAAAAGAGTGGAACATGCGACTGATTCCATACTTATATTATATTATAATATGCTAATGTCACGTTTCTTACGAAATCGCATTATACCCCATCTACAAAAAGTAAAACATTATTAATCTCATTAAAAATAGGGTTTTACTTTTTCAACAAAGCATTCAATAGAACCCTTTAATCATCTTGCAAAATTTGTTCCAAATTTGTCAAAAGTCTCTTTGTGTGCAATAAAACTCAAGTTTCTTTCTCTCTCTCGTGAAAGAGACATAAAAGTACTAGATGCAAAGTTTCGTCCCAGTCCCAAGCCAGGAGTAAAAAGTTTCTCGTTAAACTAAATTGAATGACAATAGAAAGAGTTGTTTAAGGTTGACTAGAGTCAGCGTTTTATTAATCGTGTGTACATATCATCTTTCATGATGTCATATAAACAGTGCACTGCTGTATATTGTATACGACGCTAGTTGTCCTCCTTTCTAACACATTTTTTTTAGAAAGCTACAATTTTGCAAAAAGAGTTTGGTGAAATGAAGATCGACTCCCTTAAATGTATATATACATATAAAATCTTTAAAAAGCGAGTCTAAAATGTGTTTTGGTCAAAACCTTTTATCTTCCGCTGAAAATTATTTCCACACAATACAATGGGCAATTTAAAAGGTGGAATATTTGACAACAGTTTCATTAAGTGTGAGTATTTATTTATATACGTTGTGTAATAAGCAAAAAGGATGCAAAGTATGGAGTTTGTATGAAGCTTGGGCGTGGTTTCCGCATTTCCGTCATAGGCTACCATGTGATGCTTTTGACAGTTTCCGCTGGTTGGTTGTGACTTGTGTTTAATGTGATGTGGAACCCATCGCTGGTGCTACATAAATAAGATGCGCTTCCTATGCCGTCCTATGAACACTAGACGAAATAGACACAGGTAGACACGCTTTAATGCTAGCTGAACACACCCTTCCAAAAAACCCAAAGGGTGTAATTCAATGCATAGATCATGTAATCGATAAGCCATCGGTCAATTTATAAACTGCATTGGGAAAGTTTCAGCAGCAACATGAAAATTGGGACCACTGCTTTTCGTTGCTTTGTCTGTTGTTGCTTGCAACACTGATAATTTAAAAGTCCATCTATGCATACATTGTCCCCTCTGTTTGAGATTGAGATGATGAGCAAGATTTATGGGTGCAGGGAAAAAATAATTGGTAAAACGACGTATGTCAAAAAAAAAACAAGGCAAAGGGGAGCATCTTTTATGACCATTAACCATGCGACACGACAACAGTAACAATGGAGATGAATTAACAGATGAAAAGTAATTATTTAATTACGTGACCTCATTTATTTTTAGAGGAAAAGTCAGAATTTGGTTAAAATTGGCATAACTTTAATTCTTTCATTCCAACGCAATAATAACAAAACTTTGCCATCCCATCAATTCGCAGTCATAAATAAATAAACTTGAGCATGTCGGGAATGAGGGTGACTTGAAAGGGCCGCAATTACACTTATTCCAGAAAACAAGAAACATTTGTAAAGTGTAATGAGATACAAAAGTGATGCTTGTGTATTGCGTAACGGTTATGCTCAGTCAGACTTTCCCCCTATAATCAACTTTCTCCAGCCAGCAAAGGAAAAGTCAAGAAAGAATAATTTTCCTCTTGATCCGTTCGTCAATGTCTCAGTGACTCTGTAACTGCTTTACCCCGAATTTTTCTACTTTTATTCTGATTTATTAAATTTTTCAGATACTTCTATCCGTAATTCTGCCTTCAATTCTCTGACTTCATCCTCATTCTGCTGAATAATTTAGTTCATGATTCTCTTCACCCCCATCTCCCCAACTCGCTTCATTCCCACTTGCCCAATTTCCATCCACCCGAAGAATCGCTAATTTACAAGATCAAGACGTATGCTCGCTCTCAAACATACAAAGCCATACAAAACAGTCTCAGAGCAAGTCAGATAAAGAAAGAATTAAGAAACAACTTCTTGTTGGGAACTTGTCCTAAAACTTTATTGTCAACCAAATTACCTGATCAAAGTGTTTAGTCTAATCCTATGAACAGAGTACAAACTTTGTAATTCCCAACAACAATCTTCTCTTTCATGCATAGAAAAGAATAGAAGAAACTTTAAATATCCTTACGTTTTTTTTCTTTTAGAGAAAGTAACAAATTTTTAGTACAAACAAAACAAAAGCAAGCAAACTATTATTTTTAGTGAAAGTACACGACTTTATGGCAGACATGAATGTTAGTATCTATTTAATAAAATAAAATATTTATTCCTTTAGTGGTATGATGTAACAAATGACACAATATCCCATGAAATGTTATAGTTTAATTTTGTATTTCAAGACTCTAGAGATTTTCCTGATCAATAATGTAAATGGCAATAATGATGGTTAATAAAATTAAGCTTTTTTATGCAGGTCATAAGCTTTTATGAATTCATTTTCGCGATTCTAAGCCCATCCGTCAAGCAAAACTCTTTTTGAGTGGAATTTATTTGAAAGAGGCACACTAAAAGTGATTAGTTTACTGGTCTGTGAAGTGTTTTGTTTGTTGTTGTGTGGTTTCTCTAAATCACAAATTCACAGCATTTGTAAATGTTGTTGTCACCAACCCTTTGTTTGCTTTCCCTATGTGAGCTGTATATTTATTTACTCAAGTAATAATAAAGTAACAAGTATATATGAGTATTTGTGCACTCGGGGGTTAATGCTGTTTTATGCTCACTATATACTTATGAGCCAATTTTTTAAGTCTTTAACGTTGTAAATTTTTAAGGATTGTTAAAATGTTTGGACTGATTTGAATTAGTGGATGCAGAGCAGAAATCTCGTCTAAATGCCAGCAGCGGAACTTCGATTGGATTCCCTTGGCTACACTCGCTTTCTGCTCACTCAGTCAATGGTCTACTTTGCTCATACTGATCATGCTGATGACCATAATTACTTAGTGCACTTTAAAAATCTACCCAAAATATTTTGACATGGCCACCTTTGTAAATTTGTGCTCCGAATACTATACTAATATCCCCACTTTAAAAAAAAAATTATATGTTCATTCCCCTCGTGCTTTTCAAACATTTAAAATTATAATTGCACAAGCATAGATAGTTCACATAAATGTATGCATATTGCTTATAATGCACATTGGATAAGATCAATGCGTTTGTAGGACTTTGATTATTGCAAATGTGTTTTTATGACATTTTGACAAGTATATAATCGTTCTAAAAAATCACCTCTTCTTCTCCTGCAGCCGTATTAACGGAGTCCATGCTCTGACTTAAAGCACTCGAGGTATCCATTGCAAGTTAGTTGGTTAATCACAGGCCAACAAATGTGAAAATGTCTTCTCTCTTCTCCGTCTTATGCTTTCGCCGACCTGGAAAAAACATCAAAATACAATTATTTAAGTAACAAAAATTGACAATGAAAGAAAATTCTATTTTTATTAGATATATAATTTTGTTTTCCAACAACAAACAAATAATGATAAGGAATGACATTTTTACTAAAGTGGTCTCATCATGTCACTTTATCATTTCTTCATTTGTCGGAAGGAATAATGTCATTTAAGTCGTAAATATAGGTTTTCAACATCTTTTCAGTAGTTTGTGTACACGGACAACTTAAGCAGTGCCAATCACTTTGCCGGAGAAAGTGACAAAGTTGTTAGCCCATGAGTTTGAAGAGCTGTATATTTGCTCAGTCAGAGAGAGAGAGGACGATTATTGTGACAAGCTTTAAGGACAACTAAAGTCTTACTTTTATATCATCGATTAATTTGAAAGTAATTCAATTTTCATTTAGAAAGTGTTATTGATTTGGTAAATGTCCAAACTATATAAACTTTGTTTTCTTACAAAGCCAAACATTTGCTCAGCTCCTTCCTGCCATGAGTGGAATTTTGGAGGGGCCAAGCTTAGTTTTTACATACTTTGTCGGATATTCAAAAGCGATCCAATTCAGAAAATCGATTTATGATAACAACGCCCCAACCAAATGCTCAAACATTTATGGATGATAATAACAAACAGGGGAAAATGTACGTACGTACAGAGAAAAGAGTTTTGTATTCACTCTACTCTAATAATAAAGAGAAAATAAAGCAATTCTTGGATACCTGTCCTATCTTAATGTGATGTATTTCTCTCTCCCTGACATCATATACATCATATTAGATATGTAGTGGACTAGAAATAATATTATTTGTATGCAGTCTCACAAAAGTATTTCAATGTGCTATAACTCATTTTTAGGAATCAATCAATTGAGAATTAATTCACTAATTAAATTGTTGGATAAAAACTAATTATAATGAAAGCAATTAAAGGCTATATAAATGTTGACAATTTCCCTTTTGTTCGCATTTATATATTATTATGTTGTGGTTAGTGGACATTATTATTATGTGCCATCTACCTAATTAAATGTTTCTACGATTTTTGTGTCGATACAAATATGAAAGGGCATTCTTGTTAGACATGGGTTTGGCATATAAACAGATGCCGTTTTCGTTGCATGACTTCATTAAATGAGCTTAATTGACGAAACTCCTTGTTTCTCTCGTATCAGTCATAATTCTTTAACAAAGGGCAATGTTCACTTGAGAGATAATTATTATTAATCCCAAAAACTATTTTTCAAAACTTTTAGCGAGTTTAGCAGAGCGGAAGAAAGGTTGTTGTAGAATTATGAGTGGATTTTAAGGATTAAAGCCCAAGAATGAAAAAAAGGGTGGACGTGTGAGTGGACGAGGAACTCCGGTTTTTTAGAGAGCCAAAGGAAGGTTAGGACTACAACAAAAGGTGTATTTCCTTTGCCACGCGACTGGCGTTTGCCAAATGGCATTGTTTTTTGTAGTGTAGCAAGTTAACTGAAACACAAAAGATAGATAGATCATATCAGACGCTGATGCATTCGGCTGCGTTTTATACTTAAGAAGACAGACTGGTTGGGACTTGGGAGCACCTGGCCACGATTAACAATTCAACGGAAATGAGACTTTTCCATCCACCAGCGCAATTATTATTATTGTTATTATGCCTACAACTTTTTCCTCTGTTTTGTGGGTCCGAACAAGTTGACCCGTTTGTATAAGAAAAACAACAAGTTTCTTCTTTCTTTGTTAATTCAAGGGCCATGCCTCCATTCATTCATTAAAATGCAACAATCTTTATATTCCTTCCGCTCTTTATACTTTTTCCCATCCATTCTACTAAAAACCGCATTTACTTATTTACTATTTTTGTATTTGGTAAATTACCAATATGAAAACTTTACAAAATAATTCACAATAAGAAAAGACAAATCTCATTATATGTAATACATCGAATTATAGCTTATAAAATAAATCAATCTTGTTCCTTACCTTTTTAAGTGATGAGAACAAATGTGTTCCGTAGCAGATTTGATGAGACGTGGTTGATGTGGTTGGTGATATAGTGATGATCCCTTTTTGTGTTTTCTCTTTTACGTATATTATTATATTATAGTGATTAGCTTGAATAAATTTAATTTGTTAATTTTATGTATTTCGATATAGATTTAGTCGTGATAAGGTTGTGATGATATGTTTGTTAGGTAAGATAGGCACGGTGGTTCCGTCAATAGTTCAACACTACTACATTAGTCAAGTTATTTATCGATTTTGAACTGGATTGTGTCTTCTAGCATTAGAAAGTTAACACTAAATGTTTGATGAAATATGTTAAAAATTTGAACTCGTTGTTTTTCTTAGGATAAAGATAAGGCAATAGCACAATGAGTCTAGAATAATTCACACTTGAAGCAGTTTTGAGACGTTTGATTTGATATGATATGGTATAATGAAGGCAATAAAGTTTTGACGTCCTCTAAATTTGGATGGGTGACATGATATGCTTTCTGAGTTATTGCAACCCCTTCCTGTTTAGAGCACAGTTTTATGTTTTTTCTCGCATTGGGACACAATAATTTTGAGTGTTGATTCTCAAGTCTCAAGCCCAAAACTGCAACTCCTCTTGTTTCACTCTAATTTAATTCGTACAGCACTCAGCCAACTCACTAAGCTAAGGTAGCAGACTGACTACTTGAACTTCTCACTCTGTGCTGGCTTAAAGAAAGTTAGTTCTAACTAACCTAACGAGCTGGCTTAATGTGTGAGGGTGGAGAAAATGGAGGAAAGTTGTGCAGTCCCTTGGTTTGAGTGACTTAAACAATTGAGTGGTCTTATGTGTGGAGGGACTTAAGCGGAAGTTGCGGACAGGTGACGACTACTTCTGTGCTCCTGTCTCCGTGAGTGAACCACAAGTAAATGGTGGCTCATGGAACAGGACGAGTTGGTAGTAGTGGAAAGTTAGTATGGATCAATCCCACTCTCACCGAAAACCTTTCTCTTCTCCACGCTTGCTCCAGCACTTGCTCCCACTACTTTCCTTCCCTTCCCCCACAGACCGCGAGCACGCAAACCCCCCTTCACAACAGCCCCCATCCATCCCCCAAACTCACCCCCTTCCTCATTCCCCTCGAGGGAAAATGTCCCCTGATGTCAGTGGGTGTCCCTCTGGCCCACCTTTCCCTTTCCACCTTGTTATTCTAGCACTGGCCGTTTCGTGCCCCATTCCAGTGCATTATCAAGATTGAAACTTTCATGATGAATGGTATGGGATTTCCTCTTAAAAATATTCGCCAGAGAAGATTATCTCCCAAACTATTTATTGTCCTCCATTTATTCCTTCCTCTGGATATTTATGTATACTCTCATCATATAACTCTCGCCCATGCCATGGCTCTCTGTAAAGATTGTATATATGTACACCTTGTGATCCCCAAAGTACAATTAATTTGTCAAATTCAGCTCTGGTCTTGCATGTGTACATAGTCAGTGGTCACGGATCACTGTCATTTATATACCAGCCGAAAAATAATATCCGGAGAGCTATTCCTATATACATACATATATATTATATTATAAGACAACTTGAGTTACTCAAGTCTGAACAAACGGAATAAAAAATTACCACAAAGGGTTTCTTTCATTTAGCTAAAGCTTTTACACAATTAAATCGATAGATTCAGCTGTAGCGTTTTCATGTTTTCTTTTGGTAAATATTATCATAGCAGTTGAGCCAATTCCAGTGTTGAACTGCAAATTCAATTTGATTTGAGAAAAATTGAGACAAACCCAGTCTTTTAGGATTTAAAGAAAAAAAACGTGTTTAAAAGTTTAATTGCATGTAAAACTGTGTGGAAAATGTATCATTTTTCGAAATATTAGTAGCAACATCCCGTTTTCTGGAGGATGACAGGTGCTGTCCAAAAAAGACAGCCTCGAGGCAGTTTTTTCTTGTCCAAGTTCCTTTTCCGTGGTGCAATGGGCATAAAATAAAAATGAACCGCACGCATTGTTGGTTTTCTACCTTTGTTGAGTATGAAGTTCATACTATGAACGAGTAATAATGAATTTTAAATGACTTTGTCGTATAAATCCATCTACCCCTGAATCGGAAGTAAACTTTTGTAGAAAATCCTGCTACTGCACATATAAACCTAATACTAGGTAGTAGAAAGAAATACACAAAATTATATATATTTTGTACGTGGTAGTAAAATATCATAAATTCTTTGTCCACTAACAACTTTCCGGTCAGTTCAGGTCATGATGCTTGGTAACAGGGAAAATAACGCTATCACGTGGATGACATTAATTTCCAATGAAACATCGGCCAAGTGAATTGAAATAACAAATTATTTAGTGTCATCCATGAACGAACCATCGTTAATGAAAATAATGCTCAAGCTGACAGAAAAAATTAGGTTAGGAACAAAGTATAAAAAAAAAACTTGATGGTTTTGCAGCTTCCGGGACCACAACAAAAGATAACGATTTCCTCCAACCCTCGCGTTGGTAAATAGAATCTCAATTGCAATTTCATGAGCTCCCTATCAATTCACTACTACATACCAAAGTTTAGTAATGATAATAGTTTGCATGAATAATTGACCAAATCCACAAACAAACTACTGGACAACAATATTAAAGTGTTACTACACACAAGTACTTTTTTTTATTTTCAGCGTACATTCGTCTAATATATGAAACACTATGTTAAGTCAATTTTAAATGTTTGTAACATTTAAAACTGATCAGTCCGCAATCTAATGTAATATTTATATTACTTATAAGTCACTTTTCAATGATGCATATGAGTGATTATATAATTTCTAGCTATTTCACTATAGTAATTACGAGTTTGTCAATCTCAATAAATCTTTGGAATTAAAAATAGTCACTATCGTCGTCTTTCACTTCTTGAAAACCAGCGTTTTCAGAAACATGGAAAATTTAGTTGATATAATTATAGAGGAACAAAACATGTCTTAAGAGTGTTTACAAAGTGCATAAGTGTAATTGATTATTATTATAGCTATTAATCCTGCTTTTTTTAAACGTTATTAACTCGTTTTCAGTAGCTTGCAAATGCAAATTCGGGCACTATTATTACAGTTTGGAAATGTAATTTACATTATGCAAATACTACGCTTCGTGGTGCTTAACAAATGCTTTTGATTATTTTGAAGTTGTTTGATGTTTTTTTTTATTTAGTCGATTGAGTGAAATCGAAGGATTGCTCTCCCTTGGATTTCTGAATTGCACAATTTGCGAATAACTTCCTTGGCCTGATCTGCCGGATAGACCTCAAAAGGCGGAGGCCTGATCTGCAAAATGATTTCAAAAATTATTACAACTCATAAGCATTTATGACAATATTATTATTTAAAAATGTCTAGAAAATTGAACATGTATCAAACTAATTTAATTAAATGTGCAAAGCCAACGCCTTTTGTGCAAACGTAATTAGCAATTATGTATATGTTCCAAAAAGTTCCAGTAGAATAATTGAGTGATTCATCAAATGAATGCTTGACATTATGCAAATTTCCAAATATTGACAATGGGAAATTACTCGTTGTATTTCATATTATATATTACCTCTCCCGATGAAACCAACTGAACCAATTCACGCAATTGTTCCAAAGATCCCAAATCAACAGGCTTTATGGTCTGTTGTAGTTCTTCTGCTCGTCGGCTGAATTTTGGAAGAAGCCGATCCGAAACTTCAGAACTTATTAACACTATGCCTCCCTAGGCAATAAAAAATCGCATTTAACTTTAGTTGAGCTTGGGTAAAAATAACTTACTTTGGTGAGGCACTGAAGGGAACGGTGAAGGCTTCTTGATGTCGTCCCAAAGTCAATGACAATGTTGACCTCCCCATCACAAGAATCTTTTGTGCGTTCAATAAGAACTCTTTCGTAGCAGTCTTCATTCCATTGAACTACACTGACGCTAAAAAAAAAACAAGAAACAAAGAGTTAATTAATCTAATTAAATAAAATATAGAAAATTAGTTGGACTGCATGGCTACATACTCGACACCTCCTTCTTGTGCCAAAAGCATCCCTTCATCTCTCAAACAGGCCACGACAATCAAAAGGCGATGTTGTACATCTTTAAGATAATATTTGGCAAGGCGAAGGGCCCACAGAGCTAGTCCCCCAGTACCCACTAACAAAATTTTCACTTTGTCTCCTGAAAGAAAACAAAGTTTATGATGCTTTTGTTAAACGCACCACTAAAGATTTTTCATATTATACCAGAATTTCCTTTTTCTTCCAATATTTTCATAATGTGCTCTTTGGCCACTTGAATTGTATTCATTGCCCAAAGGGCTCCCGTCGGAAGCATAGCAGCCACACTGAGTGGCATCGAATCTGGCACTTTCACCAGCAATTTCAAGTCAGGAACCGTCATAAATTCGGCATATCTTCAAAATATTTTCAGTCAGATGCATAATTGTAAATCTCATATAGAGCTCTTATATGTATAAAACTCTTGATTTTGCACTTACCCATGAGGCACACCTTCATAAGGATAAACGACAACCTTGTCACCCACTTGTACATTATTTTCTAGGCCGACCTCACTCCCCAAAGCTTCCACTATCCCTGCAACCTAATAACGAATAAAATACCATGAAATTATTTATTTAATTGAATTATAGATTTTACTTCATATCCTGGAAATAGTGCTGCATCTCTGACACCATAATATGAAAGGTTTTGTCCACTGCACATTGTCGAGACATCTCCGCTGAGACTGCTCATGCTGGACATGCTTGTGATGGAAGATTGAGAATTTGCTCTCTTGGAGCTGTAACACGCTCCAGCACATTCAACCTGCATTCAATTAAGCATAAATATTTCCGTTTCAAAATTGTGAAATCCAAAATTCAGTTCCTAATAATAATGTTACCCGAATTCTGGCTCCGGTTGGTGGGACATCCGGGACAGGGACGTCAAAACTGAAGACACAATCCTTAACAAGAGGCCCAGGACTTTCTATGCTTACTTGTCTGCATAATTTGTTCATTGTGGAACTTCCACAACTTGGCATACTATTTACACGCGTCCTGGTCATCATCACAAATCAAATAATTAAAATTATGCCAATAATATGAAATGTATGTAAACTATATAAAGTGATTTATTCGCTATAATAAGAACATTGATTGCTTTATTATCTTTGGTGAATAAGTGTAATTTGTCTCGAAGCCAGTCAAAGGATTTCTGGAATTGTCAAACTACTTTCATGGAGCAAAGAGTGTGCGAAATTAAAAGCCCGACATTATTTGTTTTAATATTTGTACTGTTTCTTATCATTACTTGTATAATACACTTGAACAGAGTACTCGTATAAAGAACCAAGTAAAAGCAAAGCATTTCATGCAAAACGTGATCATTTTAAAATGAACTCTTATCGATTTTGTTTGTTCAGTTTTTGCAGATATTTAGAGATGACATTTATTTCCCAATTTAACTTGACAGTATTTGACACAATTTGACATTGTGCAAATAAAAGCAAATGTACGATAAGTTATGTTCAAGTGCTCTCCTTATATCAGGTATACATGTTGTTGTATGATGCTGAATATTATTATGATATAAGTCAAGTTTAAACTCATTTAATTTGTGCCATGCAAATCACTGGTGCTCCTATTTTTCTGTTAGTAATAATATTTTGATCTGAAATTAAGTGCATGCATTGATTGTGCATTGTAAAACTATGGGTAAAAGTTCACTGCATGAGCAAACATTTCTACAAAATCTTTGTATTACAATTAAATTACCTGTTTAGTCAGAAGTCAATGTGGTCTGCTATTTACTTCACAAACGTTTTATCTATATACTATATATTACAACTATTTATGTTTGTCTATTTAGAAAATGCCTATTTTTAAACCAAGTCAAAATGTCACAAGATTCTATCTCAGAAATAGCCTTGCAGGTAAAATAATTGCAGGACAAGACAGAAATGCCTTAACTACAGAAAACTGTTTCCTTTACCGTGATTTTTCAGTAACTTCCATTTTCTCTTGTTCAACAATTATTGGCATCCTTGACTTTTAAACTCATATCTGAAGCTAACCGTTATAGAAAGACTACTTATGGTAATATATATATATTATAGGGACTGAATTATTGCACTGGGGCAGTGTATAGTTATTATAATCTGCAGAAATTGCTTCTTGTCTTTTGAATGAGCTGAAAGAAATTGAAGAGATTGAATTGGAAGGTTATTAGGAAATTGGTAAAAGGAGAGGAGATTAGAATATGTTGCGGAGAAAGAATTTCACTCTTTCACCTCGTGTCCACATCGATCCATTTGAGCACAACATCTCTCAAGTGAAAGAAACATTTCCCCGAACTCTGGACTCCAACACAACTCACGCTACTTATATATCCTCAAACCCTCGGCCCAAAAGCTCCCTTTAATCCCTCACCACCCAAGCCAACCCCAAAGTCATTTTCGAAAAGCAAGAAAGTAAAATTATTTTAATTTTACTTTCTCCCTGGTCCTATTTCTAATTTTCAAACTAATTAGGCGTTGATTTGTATTAATTTCAACGCCCCGATCTTTACATGTCTCTATGCCACAAAAGTTTTTTTCCATGATGCAAAATTCATTACACTATAAAAATAGCTTTCTTAAAAGCAAAAGAAAGCATTATTTGTTCTTATCACGTCTTATATTACCTATTTAGATAATTAATTTCAAAACAAAAGTAGTTAGCTTTGTTCGAGTTGAAATGTTTTTTGGTTTAGCTGCTACAGTTTCTGAACTTTCTAAATTATAGCTTCGGGGGTATTAGCTGAAAATCCCACGCAAAAAAAGGTTTCAACAAATTCGGAGAAATTATATATTTTTTATTTTTAGATTTTTAACCATTTTAGACGTGATTTTTTTATTGCCAGAATGATGATTAATGATTTTAAAGTAGTTATGATAGATTTTTCAACGTAGGGCTTTTCTAAAGTTGTCACTCATTCAAAATTAAAATTTCAAGTTATGTATTGTCCTGTAAACTATTTCAAACAAGTCAAATAAAAAATATATTTTTTTTCTTTAATTTTCAAGCATCTTTTTTGGACAAACATGACAAGATTTTTTTCTTTCTTTGAAATTCATCCCCCGCTGACCTGCAGCCAACTGCATGTATCATATATTTCTTTTAAATTATCTTAGCAAGAATGTGTAGCACTTATACGTAAGTACATTATAATATATATGTTACAATGTTACATATAATATGTATATGTATATATATATATGCCTTTGAAAAGTTCCAGCTTATTTTCTCAAATCATTTTTTTCAAAACGAAACTGACAGTTAAAGTGAAGTATTTGTCTATCATCTTACAAAACATTTTCCATCCAAAAAGGGCAAATTGGAGTGGAAGAAGAATGAAAAGAATTTAAGCCGATTTATGGAAATGGAGATGTTATGTTATGAAAAGGAATATGAAGCTCAATAGCAAATAGCAAAAGGTTTTTGAAAAAAGACCAAATGCGCAAAGCTGGGCCAGAATTAATGAATAATTAATCAGAGATTTGTCGTTATCTTTGTGTACCTCATACGTTTTATATTTATATTCAGGCTTTTGTAAGCAAAATAGACAGTACAGCCAGATGGATATGTAGAAACAAAACAAATTTAGGAAAAAGGGGAAAAAATCCATGTCAACTGGATTACAGATGATCTCTTGCGGGTTGGGTAGTGGGGGTTGAAATTAGCAAACTGATCAGAAAACTCGAAAGAGAGATTTAGAGGCTTTATCAAATGTAATGTGACCGACTAGTTATGTAAACTTAATAACATTACGCCAAATTAAATATCGAGAAAAGCAAACTGATCTGTGTACTACCAAACTCAAAAAAACTACTACCAAACTTTATCAAATCATCTAAGCGTTGGTGACAAGACTGCCGACGTCCTTAAATATATATATTTATGTACATTAATTTTACTTTTTCAATTACAATGCTATATAAGCCCACGCATTGCGTCATTGTAGAAAAAATGAAATTGACCTGTTTAAACTGAATTTGAAAGGCTAAATTGAATATGACAGCTATTGGAGCACTTTAGCTTTAAAAGTATGCTTTCACTTTGGCTATTTTTGAAACATGTTTTGTTGTTATGCAAAAAGCTCTGAGAGAAAGGATGAAAATTGGCAGGCCATGGACAGGTAAGATAAGGGCTTGAATGATCCAGAAGTGACAGGAGAAAGAAGAGAGATATCTGCCCTCATACGTAGACCTTCGGATTGGGGGAAAAGTATAAAAGGAGAGGACGAAGGGAGCTGTGGATCATAAAATCAGTGCGTCTTCTACGAGAGCATCTTCAACAATCAGCTCCACAGAAATCTCAAAACTTCCCAACGGAAATCACAATTTTGGTTGAGAAGAAGTTAAAAAATCTCACTTTTTGTCTCACTCTTGCATCTAGCACCAAGTGAGACTTTCTTTTTTTTTTAAAGTAATCCCTTTCTCTATATTTTTCCTAATTTTTAGTATGCGGTCCATGATTGCTTGGTTTCTGGTCATCCTTGGGTCAACCATGGTTATTGCAGCAGATGGTTCTCCAGCGACGGGAATGATGGGAGAAAACGACATGCCCCTCATGACCTCAAGTGTTGAGGCGGAAGGGAAACCATCCCGACCTCGACTTTTCCAGTCTCCTGAGCAGATTCGATCATACTTGGACACCTTGGGAAAATACTACACTTTTCATAATCGAAATCGGTCAGTTCATCATCCATAACTTTACCCATCATTTCTGTAATAACTTTTTTTTATTTAAATAATTTATGGTAGATTTGGGAAGCGAAGTGGCAACCCTTGGCCATTGTACAGAGATTCCATGGTGGACAACAAGGGATATCAAGAATATGACATCAGGGCTGCTTCATAAATTAAAACTACTTCAAGATCAAGCATAACCTTTGTGTAATTTGGCTGGAAATTGATAAATATTTTGTAACAACAAAAAATTAAAATTTCTGTCATTAAAAATTGGATGTATTAGAAAGATTATAATATTAACAACAATTAAAACCCTGTTTGACTCCCACTCAGTTAAAATACGCTTTCACTTTCATTTTATAATTTATTCGAACCAAGGATAATTTTGTACCGTTATTTTAATTTTATACGGTTTGGCTTGTAACATTTAACACATCTTTAAAAATTCTTACTGTAGTTTTAGATTATAACGTAATTTCATTAAATCAATTTTATTGAATAAACTATTCGTGCATATACATTCTTAAAACATTGTTTTCACTCTCAAAGCCATGAATTAGGAAGCAAACATTTTTAACTACAAACTTTTACTTTGAAGGATGTGACTATTCCATAACTAGGAAATGTTAGAAAGGGAATTCCTTGCTTTCATTGTAACATTTTTACCAAAAGTTCATACTCTGTATTTGCTGTAGCATTTCTGTGGAAAATAAAATGTAAATTCTCTTTTTTATGCAAAAATTCATTCAGCGACTCTGAAATTTCCTACTAGCTCTGGTCTGTTGAGAAACAATGAGAAAGAAAGTGAAAAATCCCAAAACATGCTGCTTTTCCCCGAGAGAGAGTGCTTTTGCTTCCGTTTACAATTCTGCATCTCAAAATAAATTCTCGAGAAACTTGAGAATGAAAGTCTGTCCAAGGAGCAATGCCAATTCATTACGGATTTTATGGCTCTGAACTGCTTTTAGTGCATAAATTTGCATTTTACGATGCTCGTAATGCAAGATTTGGGATTCTTGACAAAAAGCGTGGCATGAAAATGTAAAATGAAATCAGCATTAGGTGTAGAATAACAGTGAAAAGTTGAGTGGTGTAGATTTATGAGGGTTTTGCTTGGTCTCTCTGTCCATACGAATTTGTAGAAATAAAGGTTATGGACAGCTAGAGGAAAATTAGGCAATTTATATCATTTTTATGTTAGGCAAACTTATTTGGAGCTGGGAAACCGTAGAAAATTCTTCTTCTTTGCCATAATGTGCCGAGAGGAAAGAATAAATCTGTTTAACTTAATGACACAAATCAAATTATTTTGTCCCTATTGATTTACTCTGAAAGGAAATATTTTTGTATGGTCAGTTCTGGGTGCGATTGTCGTCACCTCAGTATACATATGTATGTACATATATATAGCCCTCGAGGTGGCCAGAAAATAAATTTAGCATTTGCCAAAGTGCAATGCAAAGGCTTCACTCAATGTTTATCATTTTTTTTTTCTTGACGAAAGAACTCTGGAGTTTTATAATAATTTTGCATGGTGTGAGACTGAAATGGATTAAAATGAAGTGTTGTACAACACTTTAAAAAAATTAAAGCACAGGATGCGATACAAAAACGAGAGGAAAGAAAGATGATGCACATCTGGAGAAATTATAGAATTAACGCCACCCAAGAGCAAATGACTGATTGACGTTAGTTAGCCACAAGCAAGCCGCAGAATCCTTGTCGAAAAATGAAGAACAAAAGTTGTCGCTAAAATAGAGAAGCCATGAAATTTGTACATTTCTCTCTGTAGTGTAGGTAGTGCATATTTTTCAAACACAATGCTTTATAAAATGATGGGGCGAGATGAGATTGGATGAAAGACGAGTAAAGAAAACAAAGCTTTTGCAAATGCTAAGCGATGAGCTAGTTGGTTGAGCAATATGCTTTAGAAAAACAGTTTATCCTCTGACTTAATGAGCCTTATAGCATCCCTGTCTTAAAATTATTATACTCTACTGTTTATTTGGATTTCTTGTCTTAAACTCAGGTTGCTTAGAAAAGCTTTTTTTTTTACTTTCATCCAATGTGTATACGTATAAACTAGTGCAACACAAGTATAAGCCATTCCTCATGCTTCCAATGATGGAATTCTATTGCCAAGTCAGAAAGAGAGAGAGAGAGAGAGATGAGGTAAGAGTTGAGTGGTTTTAATTGGAGCAAAACAATTTGCCATTAAATAATAATTTTTTTTTTCATTCAGTGTTGGCTTCTTGCTTGGATGTTTATGAAAAGTTTGACGAGAGCTTTTGAAGGTAGGGAAATAATGAGACGAAAGTTTGAAGCTCTGCTGAGGTTTTGTAAGGTTTGTGAGTATGTATTGGGAAAAGTTAGGAGAAGTCTCATTGGTGCGACATGAATCTAGTAAACTAGGTTGGGATACGTCGTCAGAGTGAGAAATCTATGCGGTGTGATTAGTATTAAGGAGAAAAGAGGAGGTATTAAAAGGATATCTTACAAGTTGAGGTTGATGGACGGACCAAAGGATAGGGCCATCATGTTGATGAGGAGATGATTAGAGCGAGTAAAAGGTTGATCAATCCGCACCACACCCAAGGGATTAAAGAGGGGATGGCCGGCTGATGTCCGGCGTCGGGATGGCCACGGATCGTGAGATGGATGAACGCTCCGAGAAAGCGATTAGCGTATCCAGTCAATTGGCTACATGTGTAAGCTAATAGAGGCTTTCAAGGAGAAAGGGAGCAGAACATGGTGTGATAGAATTTGTCAGAGATAGCGGATGGATGGGTTATTTTCTATTCTTCCACTCAGTCAGTCAGTCAGTCAGTTGAAGATGGGTAAAGTAGCATCTCGGGAAAAGTTGTTCAAAGCATTTCCAAACTGATGGTTCAGTTGAGTCGGGGAAATCGGAGGGACGAGGTTGCGCCGAAAGAGATTCCTTCAGAGTCACTTATTACATTTCTTTCCATGTGCTTCTCTCCTTAGTCTCCCAAGCTGTCTATGAAAACAACTCCAAAACAATCACATCTCACCCCAGCTGACCAACTTCCTTTGCATTCCTCTCCTGACCCTCGTGACCTTTGCCCTCACCCCCAAATCACACAGAACCAACCAACGACTGAGCTTTATCAGAGTGCCACAAGCTTCCTCAAGTCTTCTGCTGACAGTGCTGGCTGAATATCTTCCCACGACATGGGGATGATAATAATGTGACAAGTGGTTGGCAACTCTCTCAAAAAATTTCTCTTCAATATTTCTTGAATAAACCCCCACTGAGTAACTGATCACAATTTTCCAAGATGAATAACACAGTCTCACGTTCCCATGAAAAAGTGGGACTGCGATGGGAGAAGCTTTCTCCAGAAGAGTTTCAGCAACTCCACGATCTGGCAGAATGTAAGTCTCACCTTAACCCCTTTCATTCTCATAATATTCCATGAAACATTACAACCCAACAAACCACTTAGACATTTTCAATCAAGTTTCTCGTGTCATGTAAATACATGGCCAATGCGAAAAGAGAAAGAATCGTCGTTAAAACAGCATTTAATCAGCATTTAATTTAATGAAAGAATCTTTATTTAAAGCATGTGGTGATTGTAATAAGAGGATTTCATAAACACCAAGCTGCATACCGATGGGTGTGAAGTTATGACCTCAAGGAATTTAATCAAAGAGAGAACTTTCTTTTGAATACAAAACACTTGTGGATCATGCATGATATTCTTATGCATACATACATTTATATTATGAGTGATAGCTTTCACAAAATCTCTTTGAGGCTTGCAATAATACAGAGAGAAAATTATTATTGCATCTCATATCAGTTTAATCTGTTTCTTCTCTGACCTGAGTGTGATAGAGTAAACACTTTGCACGTTCTCCGTTAGTCTGTCCACATGGAATGCCTCAGATTTATGTTTTATACACTTGGTATGCAGGATGAGACTCAAAGAAAGAAAGCAAACCTGTAATCTGATCCTACAATCCATCCACTCTCATTTTTGTCCTGATTTCTCCAGATGTAATATTAATCACACCATGTACATCCCATGCATTACAATATGTATGAACAAAGTTGTCGGCCTCTTTCCCTTTGACTGATCTCTTATTACATCAAACGCAATAAAAAACATTAATGTATGCACACGTAGAGATTGCTTCTACAGATTATTTAATTTAAATATGCAATTAGAAATTACAGTAATTGCAAACTTTCCCTTTAACTTTTATATTTCCCATTAGTTTTCTTCAAGTAATCAAACATGTTTTTTGTAGCATCTGTAAGTATAATTTGCAATCCGGAATTTAATTCCATCCTGAAAAATAAAATTCTTTGGTAGTAACTCTGCTTGCACCAAACAAAAAAACGAATAGCGGAATGCATTGTCATTTAAAACGTTTATAGCCATTGTATACATTTTGATGGAGGATAGATAAATGTTTTGATGCAATGTAGTGAATGCACGCAATAATGTTTGCGGAGGGAGCCAAATATAATGTTGCTTCAGTGTGTTGAGTAGTGGTGGGATGACACATCCTTCCTTTCTTTCTAACGGTCGGAGAGTTTTGTAGAAGTGTACATGTAAATGTCAAAGTGTGGCCATGAGGTCACTCCTTTCTCTGGAATATTGTTGAGGTTGACGCTGATAAATGAATGCTTTGGAGCCTGGTAGCAGGAATATTATTCATTCTATTTAAACAGATTCGAGTAAAAAGCTGAGGGATGTTATGGTGGAATTCAACGGGACTGGGAAGCTGTCTCAATACAACGCGGATGGGGTAAGCCCTTACACTTTTAACACTTTTTAGGGAAGGAAGTGTTGTTGAGGGGCCTTGTGAGACACCCGAGAAAGCACTTTCTTCCTTCTTTTGAGAGAGGATCGGGGCAGAGTGCTCCAGTCTCTTTCTTCCTACACCAACAAAACTCTCTCCGTATTTAGTTCCAACAAAATGATTGAAAGCCAATATCAACTTTAAATGTTTCTTTTGACGTAGTTACATTTGACACATATCTCTCCTTTTATTTACGTATTAGTTCTCGCAAAAATATATTACTTGTTTGTCATTCTCAGAAAATGGATTACTTTTCAAGTTTCTTATTTCTTATCCATTTGTCCAAAATAATGGACTAATAGAAGGAGAAAAGAAAGAAATGTCAAATAGCGACAGGGCATCGCTCACTCTTTTGTAACAGTTAATAATGCGAGGCGACAGATCATGATTTTCTCATTTTTTTCTTCTTTCTTTCTCAGGATGTAGACTACAAAGGATTTAAACTGTTTATGGACACATACTTGGAAGTGAACACTCCGGACGAACTCTGTCGGCATTTGTTTCTTTCGTTCATCAAGAGGCCATCTGAGAAACAATCTTCCTCCTCGCCTATCCCTTCACGTGGCAATTTCTCAGATGGAAGAGTCATAAAGGTATCCTTTTGGCCATTTTTTTGATAATGGGGAAAGAAAAGACAAAGATAATCCCTAACTTATGCTCATAGTGACAGAGCACGAGTTTTGCACAAAATGTTGCATGTCGGGGACTGAAACTTGTTTTGCTACTGATTAGCTTGCTGTACATGAAATGACATTTTAGCTTTGATCACACTTTTGTGCTCTGTAGTATAAATGAATGCCCCGTGATTAGTAGATAGAGAAAAGCTTGTGACTTTCCCGTTTCTTTGTATGATTCTTCATCCATGTTTCCGGTTTCCATTTTCTTTAGGAAATGGCAGTTAGCAGCACAACGGCAGTTGCAGCTATCACGCCACACAACGCCGGCTCCCTATCAAGTCTTGTGGCAAATTCCGTACAACACAACGAACCGGCCGCGGCAGAAAAACAACATGGACACGGACTCGGACTTGTAGATAAGATTCACGAGTTCACAGAAAAATTCCATCAGTTCAGCCACTTGCGTATGGACAATGATAACCGATCTAAACCAGGTATCCATTAACATATTCCTTTATCTCTCTCTCTATGTGAACAAGCTGCATGATCTTGCTTTCCACACTTTAAATTAATTATTTATTAGCAAGAGTCATGATTTGAGCATGACATCTAAAGTAAGGAAAGAAGATATGTCTTAATTGCAATTCTACCGGCACAATTCTCTTGATGTCCTTTCTGTCAATGAGTATTGAAAATGACATATAATCGATTAATCCTTTGAAGGAAAATGAGTTAGCTTTGTAAAGATCTATTGACGTATATATGAGGAAAGCAAAAGCAGATGAGGTCACAAAATCTCCTCGCATTCACCTTCAAATTTGCGCAACATGAGTGGAGAAAAGTTATGAAAATCCTACACAGAATGAGAAATATTGAAAGCATACATGTATGTATAAAGATTAACAATGAGCCCAAAATACTTTCACCAAACGATATAAAATATCGTGCTATAACCGGTATAATTATATTGGCCTTTCTCCATCCTTCAAAAAAACTCTTCTTGAAATGAAAATATAAATATATATATTATACATGTATATATGTAAATCTCAGCTTGTCTGTTATTTGCATTATTATAAGGGTTATTATGATCGTCACAGGTTCTTTTTTTTTTTGCTCGGGGCTTGTCGTTCTTTTCAAGAGGAGAAATTTGATGCATGCATGATTCCAGCTTAAAAAAACTAAACTAACGTCATAAACATTCCTGGACTCAATTGGGTGCTTAAAGTTGACGACATTGACGACAATCCGTCTGACATTGTGATATTTGAATCCACTACTTGGATGGGAAATGTGATTGAATTCTGCCTCTTTTAGTAAGATTGGAAATCCTATTACTAAAGAGCTATTATACTAACTATATGGCAATAATGGAAAATAGATTTACAATGCTACTTGACGTTGACATCCTCGACGGATGAACAATTGTTTGTTATTCGCACCAATGTTGATTATTGAATATTTGATATTTGCAAATTTGCTGACGGTTGAAGAATTTCGATTCATATGCATGGCCAATTAAGAGATTCCTGCTAATTACAAGAGCAGTATATTTATTAAATGTGTAAAATATATGTTGTCAGCATATCCTTTGGTAAATGTCAGGTTTGACTAATTATGTTACGCGGACAGGATAATTAGTAAAACTCTTGCATAAACGACTCATTTAATCTCATACCCTGAAATTATTATATAGCCGACGAGAGAGAAGCAGAGAACTGTTTTTGCATTGAAGTGGTTGGACAAAGGACTCGCTTTATTACTTGGCTTCTACTGAAATGATATTGAACAACAAGGAAAATGAATGTGTTAAACGGAGTTGATATTTATTTGGAGAAAATTAGTTTGTCGTGATTCATGGAATTATTTACAGATATTATTTGGTTGGCATTATTATTTTGCTGGGTGGTGACGATGAAGGAGGTTCATTATTTAATTGTGACGCAGAGAGTGAAATCAAAGAACTTTTTCCATTTCATGTTGAAATTAAATGGAAAGTAAAAACCGCAGCACAAGGACAGGATTCGAAGGAAAGCTTATTTAGAAGGCTCCAATGACAGCTAGAGATCAAATGGTTTCACTTGTTGCTTAGCATCCACGTCCACCTTCAAAATGGAGTCCCAAATAAATTGAACCAGCCAACTTTTTTTGATTAGCTTTGACTCAAAGTAAAATAAAACAAGATTTCTTGAGCCAACGTGTCCCGAGTTTTATATGAACATGGCACATATGTACGTGTCCAATTCATCGGGGATAAAAAAAAATGACACGATGTTGTCAATAACGTCTCTTGGTCTGGATTAGATTTCCGAACATTCTTAAGACTTATTGCTGAAATTTCTTTGACACATTAGATACTAGTACATGGATCAATTCCAAGCTTTCATCTTGAGTGAAAGCATTTGTCAGAATTCAAAAGATTTTTTAGGGGATTTGTTGTAAATTTAACTCCTTATTGTGTGCCCCTCTCAATTTCTACCATCCGAGATTTATTTTATTACTTGAGATTCTGCCCAGGCAACATGGCTCAAGGTTAAATCATCAATCGATTAGGAATGCTTTAACTGGCACAAAGGAAATTAAATATCATACAACAGGTAAAGAGAGAGAGCTGAAAGAGAGAGAGGAAGATGAACACAAGGGCCCAGCTAAAATTTCGCCAAAAATGACGAGCAAAACCCGGCCGGGATATGACATGCAATCAACGTGTGCCAATAACTCATCTATATTTGAAGATTCAAGAGTTTCCACGAAGCTCTATTTTATTAATATCAAGAAGTCCCTTTGATCCCAGTTGCTTCATGTTCAAAGCATTGGCCCAGCCAGCAGCCATTTAGCCATTTACAGAAACACTTATTGCTTTTTGTAAATTTATCATCTTTGACCTCGTTTGCCAATTTATTAAAGTCACAAAGCATATAGCTTGTAGGCAGAAAGTTATAAAAGAGCAAGCAGGGAAAAGAGAAAGAGAAAAAAATAATTTGACGACATTATATACTACTCACTCCGTTGTATGTATATACATGTCTATATGTACATAGTTAAATTGTCAATTGAAACAAGTCAAGTTTTCTGTTAACTCTTGTCAATTTTTCAACAACAAAAACAATAATGAATGAACTCAGGTGCTGTTAATGAAGTTTTTGAGCTAGTCCACCCAATGGAGGAGTTGAGAGTGACAGATAATGAAAATTGTGTAGAGATTGGAAACGACGACGTGGATTTGGAGAGAAAAACAGAGGAGGAAGAGAAGGAAAAGGATAAACAGCAAAGCATCCGTAAAACATCATAAAACTCATTATTAGCACAATAGTTTTGTAGACGTAAGGCAATTGGAACTTTTATTATCCTCCTTATAATTGCAGTAATAATAAGAAACCAAAAACTTCATACTTATCCCTTCCCGTCTTTCATAATCTTTCTTTATTTGACTTATTATTGCTCAATCAAACGAGACAAAGTAAATAGCAAATGTATAATTCCTTTTCCCTCTTGCTTTGGCATTTAAAAAGATTGTAGTGCAATAAAAGGGGAGCAAGAGCGACGGCATTAAAGGGAAGAGAAAGCGGTGGGGAAAGTAAGACTCTCTCCATCAGCCTCAAGTCTCATTATATCTGAGGTCCGCTCGCTCTCATTTATTTAACACAATGCGGAATGAATCTTCTCACGTCCATTACGAAATCCCTTAAAAAGTGCTCAGCTAAATAATCCACTTCCATGTAAAGTAAAGTTGTGTATTGTACATTATATATACTTTATTTAACTCAGTGTACGAGTAGAGATTTTGCACAGCTTCCTTCCGGGCTCTCGGTTGTATGTGGAGTTAAAAAATGTATGTTTACATGTACACAGGGCCGAGCAGTGCGGGTGGGAAGAAAGTTCCACCAAAGATCGACATAAACACGGTGACAGTCCCTCTCAAAGACGTCGTTTGCTATCTTTCTCTGATGGAAGGTGGACGGCCAGAGGACAAATTGGAATGTAAGCACTCTTGACCAAATCAATTTTCAAGGGTTTTGAATGAGAATATATTAATTTATTCATAGTCATGTTTCGTCTGTACGACACGGACGGAAATGGGGTTTTGGATACTCTTGTAAGTCATAAAAATAGTTTTAGAAAAAACACAATTTTCTTTATTGCTTTTTTATATTTCCTTATTAATGACTGTCGTCCTCAATTGTTAAATTACAAAGGAGCATTATATATTATATTAAATGAATGTGTAGGAGTTGGATTGTATCGTCAACCAAATGATGAATGTTGCCGAGTATTTGGGGTGGGACGTCTCAGAACTGAAGCCGGTGAGAGTCAAGTCATAATAAAAAGGAAAGTTTTGTTACACATCTTGTGTTTGTAGATCCTGGAAGACATGATGGTGGAAATTGACTATGACTCGGATGGAACGGTGTCATTAGAAGAGTGGAAACGCGGTGGTCTTACCACAGTGCCACTTTTAGTTCTCCTTGGATTAGAACAAGTAATGTTACTTTTCTCTTTCTTTGTCTTGTCCCTCACTGCATTGGATAATGTGTTGGTGTAACAGAATGTGAAGGAAGACGGGAACCATTTGTGGAAATTAAAGAACTTTAATAGGCCTGCTTATTGCAACCTCTGCTTAAACATGCTTGTTGGCGTGGGCAAAAAGGGCCTCTGCTGCTCTTGTAAGTGAAAGAGAAAGAAATGGAACAAAAAATGTCATTTTCCCCCACTCACTTCATTCTCACTCAAACATTATTTCAGTGTGCAAATACACGGTACATGAGAGGTGCGTCCAGCGTGCCCCATCAAATTGCATCACAACCTATGTCAAGTCAAAAAAGACACCTCAAGTAATTAATTAGACATGATTACTTAAAAACATTTATTGCCTTTATAATGTTAGAGTATTTTTTAATGATTTAGATTATGAAGCATCATTGGGTGGAAGGCAACTGTCATGCAAAGTGCTCAAAATGCAAGAAAACTGTCAAGGGCTTCAATGGAATCACTGGCCTTCACTGCCGCTGGTGTCAAATGACGGTAACACTGGCGTGTCAAAATACTCCAAACACGATTGTTTAATAAATTTTACTTGTAGATACACAATACTTGTGCCCCTATGATCAAAGTTGAGTGTGGTTTGGGAGAATTTCGGAATTACATTTTGCCCCCTATCTCTATTTGTCCAGTGGTTTTGGACAGACAACGCTCTTTTACCCGAGAAGGGAGATCCATTTCCGGACTGTCTAAAACGGAGGGATCAGATACTGGGGTATGTGAGACGAAATATTTCTGTTGACCATTTGACCCCATGAAATGGTTCATTTCTGAAGGGTGAGGCAAGTTGTCTAGAGGCTTGTGCGGAAACTTCAACAGGTTTTGATTCTACATCCGGTGGTCCCATGTCGTTTCAAATTACCCCACCAGAGAATACAAAGCCAATTCTCGTTTTCATCAACCCCAAAAGTGGTGGACAACAAGGCCCACGGCTGTTGAGAAAATTTCAGTACATACTCAACCCACGTCAGGTTTGTTGTTTTTGATCTGATGTTAACCTAAGACCCTTCCATTCAATTAACTAAGTACAGGTTTATGACATTACTTGCGGAGGCCCTTCTCAGGCACTCCAAATGTTTAAAGATGTTCAAAACCTTCGGGTGATTTGCTGTGGTGGTGATGGAACTGTAGGATGGCTACTTGATAGCATGGGTACACATAATATAATCATCATATTTACTTTACAAACTTGTGTACTTTGGCTAATGAACAATGCACAAACATATCCAGATAAAATAAAATACCTGGCTCAGCCCGCAGTTGGGGTAATTCCTTTGGGGACTGGAAATGACTTGGCCAGGTGTCTCAAATGGGGTGGGGGCTATGAGGGAGAGGCATTAAAGAAGTTACTCAAGGTAAGTACGAAAAAAGATAATAAGTGTGCGAATTGAAAATTTGAGACGACTGACGGGATGGGGTAGAAAATTGACAAAGCTTCCACTGTGATGATGGACCGATGGGAAATTTCTCTTGTGGAAAACTCTGAGCCTCAGCCTGGGCCATCAACAGCAGCGGATTGTCCCCAAGGGTAAGTTACCTATATACCTTGAATTTTGAGTGCCTTTTATATCAACTGAGATTCTTTTTCCGAGAATACCATCTAATTATTTCTCTATTATACGTATTATTATTTAAAAAAGAGAGTAATCTGAGACGCATTGTTGTATCGCATAGTAGTCATTGTTCAGGCTAAATTTTTAATGTTGCATAATTGGATTTCTCCTTTAGCTGTAGTAGTAGTATGGCAGCAAACAATTGCGGAGGAGATCCCATGCCATACAACATTATCAACAACTACTTCTCTGTGGGCGTGGTGAGAGGCTTTTCTCCATTGTTATACATAGTACTTAGTAGAAAGGAAAAGGAAGAGATTAAATTGTAATGCCACTTTTGTATTTAGGATGCTGCTATTTGTGTAAAGTTTCACTTGGAAAGAGAGAAAAATCCACATAAATTCAACTCGCGAATGAGAAACAAAATGTGGTATTTCGAGTTTGGAATGACTGAACAATTTTCTTCCTCTTGCAAAAACCTTCATCAAGAGTTGGAGATTGAAGTGAGTCGTGATTTGAAAGAAATTTGCTCCGTTGCTGAGCTGAATTTTACACTTTGACTCTTGTTGTATGTACAGTGTGACGGGGTATCGTTGAAGTTGGATCAAGGCCCTGCCCTTCAAGGCTTGGCTTTACTTAACATCCCGTACACTCACGGAGGGACAAACATGTGGGGACATCATCTCTCAAGACGCAGAATGAAGCGAAAGAAGAGGGGAGAAAATGCCACTTCCCCAGTTGCCAACTTGTCAACTGCGTTCCAAGGTAAAAGAAAGCTCTTCATCTATCATTCATCTTATTGCATACTTAGTTGAGACTGCTCAAAAATTACCCACGCACATACAGATATTGGAGACAGACTGATAGAAGTCATAGGTCTCGAGAATTGTTTGCACATGGGGCAAGTTAGGACGGGACTTCGATCCTCTGGCAGAAGACTTGCTCAATGTTCTTCCGTCGTCATTAGAACAAAGAAACGATTTCCAATGCAAATTGATGGAGAGCCCTGGATGCAGCCCCCGTGCACGGTACTACCCATTTATTGGTCATATTTATCCATTTTTTATTATGGTTTCCATTTTCTTGTTATTCGATTTCAGATTCGTGTTAGTCACAAAAATCAAGTTCCAATGCTTAAAGCTCCTCCAAAGGGAGGAATATTCTCATTCTTCAAATTCTCAAGATCATAAATGTTTCAAATTATTATTATTCTTTTTCTAGTCTTCAACAACAACAACAACAAAAACTGATCCAATTGTTTGTGTTTAATCAGATGCAAACTAAACAACATGTTATGTACAATATTTTTTAAATATGAATTGTGCCATTCCAATGATATTACGATACGTGATACAGACAAAAGATATACAATGTATTGTGTGGAATATATGAACCATAATATTTCAATTGTAAATATATAATTACTGCTACACGAGTTAGCATTTTGGGTGCGGAAAGAAAATGGAAGCCTTGTATGGTGCTATATAATATTGCTTAAAAAATATTTTCTCTGGTGAGGATTATTATATAGCCGACCAACTTGTGAGCGTCATCTGCATAAATACAAGGGTGTAGCTATATATGGACTAATTAATTGATTAAGAATCTCAAATCACAAAGTTTTCTCATCCCTGCACTCACTTAATTAGCTAAAATAATAAGTGGGCTGATGCTGATTATGACTAGAGCATGTTTGCTGTATATTTAAAAAATATTATTATATATCATTATTTAGAGAAACTATCATTCCTCAACGGCTTTTACTTAGAAAGACTTAAAATACTGAGCATTAGTATGGCAAGATATAATCCTTTAATTTAATTAGGGACAAAGTCCCCTTCAACCAGGCTATTCTTATCAACAAAAAACTTGTTTAAATTATTACATATCTCTAAATTCCATCCTGTCTTTTCGTGTGGTATCTAATCACAGTTTTTATTTTAAAATGACCACATCACTAATCGGAATATATCTTAAATGTCCAAACAATTAATACTGTGTCGCCTTTCTTCGTGACCTTTTTTTAAACAAAATTGCCTCTACATGCAACTACTTCATGATCATCCTGCCAAATTTACGAATGCCATTCGTGTAGTATTTTCAAAAAGAGAATACGGAAAACAGGACGCATTAATTCATAACAGACCAATTCGATTTGCATAGGATCAATCTGAATAGTAACCAAATTTCTACAGGAGAATTTTAACTGCTGAAAAAATGTAGCCTGGTTGAAGTAATTGAATTAATATAATAATAATATATGCATCTTATAATACGTGTACGTGTGGGTCTATTGAGGGAAACGAGTGAGATGAATGAACTGAACGATTTATGACTGATATAGAGATAATTTCTAAATTATGAAACATTATTTTATGATTATTATATATGCCACCAAGGTCTGGTCCATGAAGAAGGAATATGTATGTAACAAACTGTTCAACTTTTGAAGCGTTTGCGTGTGCCGTCCGGTATAGAATTTTAGAAGGAAATGGAAAGATTACATGCTTACGACACACATTCTCATTTAAAATAACTCTATAATATAAAAATATAACGTTAATAATAAATGTGTTTAATGTGTTAAAACTTTTACTATTCAGATGTGAAACAATTTTTTTCCATACTACATTATAGAAACCGATATTAAATTTAAATGTGACTAAAACTACGATTGGAAGGATACTCATTCATCATTGTCCCATAACGCACATTCCTGTTGTTATTATTATTGTATCTGTTTCCCAAAGGGGAAAAAGTCACTGATGTCACTGATCCAGGAGTACCAACTGGCTTGCTGGGATTTCGCATCAATGGTCGATGACTTCTGAATGCTTCCGTGTTATGTTGGTTTTGATAACATGTGCGACAGAAATATTGAAAACAGCACCACTCACGACAAAAGTATGGCCCTTGCTGAAGCCGACAGACGGAGCACGTCATAGAGTCCTCCAAATAAGGATCCAGTTGCACCTTCTTTTTGAACTTGGTCTTGATCTCAACAAATGCAGCAGAGACGGCTTTCATGTAAGATTTCGAATTGTTGAAAGCCACGCGACCTGAGCCAATCGGATATTTATGACGATCCGTGTCAACAGCTAAATATAATAAACCATTATTAAGATAAAGAAGCTAGAATAAAATGTAATAACTAAAATGTGTTTTAGTTTTACTTACCGGCATAAATCACGCCACCAAACAAATCATTCATAACTTTCGCCAATCCTTCTGCATTCATCATGCCATGTAGTGCGCCGACAAATATTGTCCGTTTACCATCAATCTTCACTGTTGGATATTTCATGTAAGTGCTGTCAGAGAGCTCCCAAGGGATAACTTGGACATCCTTCTCTCGGAATCTTTTTGATGACAACTTGAAATACCAATCTCCGTAAATACTCTTACTGTAATCCAAAAAACAACTTCCCAACAACAGCTTAACCTATAAAAACAAAATAATCATATTGTTTTATACATTTATTTTTTTAAACGAAAACTTGAGATATAAATACCTGTTTCTCATGCTCAAAAATGACATAAAGATAACCCTTTGGCTGAGAGGGTATGATCTCTTTTCCAGGCCATTCAATCTTGATATTTCCAAAGGGTTTGAATGCATTTATCAAAGCTGCTTCCGTTATGTCAAATGGTACTCCACCCAAAAAAATCTGGTGTGTTTTTTTTTAAATAAAAAGAAGTTAAATAAGACATTACATCTTTTGACACCACAGGCACAAATACAAGCACATATCATAATTATTATCAAAATTTACCTTAACTGAATAAATTGGACTGCGATGAATCCTAGGAGGCAAAATTCCACTCCAAGTATAAGGAGCGTCTGAAGTTCCTGCAATTTCTTTAAAAGTAGCCACGCTCTCAGGTGAATCCAAAGGAGAATTTCCCGATGTGATGGGGGACGTGATGATTGTTGGAGTTTGTGGAACCAAGTCCGAAAGCAATTGTGTTTGTACAGTTTGCATCAAAATAATAATTTGAGCAGACCTCGGGTCATCTCCATTTTTTTTGCTCTCGCTTAGCATGTTACTCAAAATCTATCGAGATGAGGAGATAACAAGCGGTAGTAATTTAATATTTAAAAAAGGAGATATGCAAACAAACCTGAATTAGTTGAAAACACTGCTCAGAAGATAATCGAGATGGAGATGGAGGACTTTGCATAAGTGATTGTTGATTGTGGCCATTGTTATAATTGTTATTTATCTGCTGGTACGATGACCTGGTAGGGCTGTCCCAATTATTATCCCCAAAATTTCTATCCCCAAAAGAAGAGTTGTTTGACATTCGTGATATTTCAAGAAAATTCATCGAATCGTTTGTTTCGATTCGATTCGTCGAGTCATTCAAGTCCTATAAAACATTATAGCATTATATTTATGATGTTATATTTATGATACATTAGCCACAATTAATATGATGCAAAAGTGATAATTAAGACATGTACCAAAAAAGAAAAATCTGCGTCAGAAGCACGGCTTGGCATGTTTGACGGCTCTCCCTCAAGACGTGGAGATCCAAAAAACCGTTGCCCCAAGTCATCGCCATAATTCCTTTGTCGTGGACCTACGTATGCTGTCGTTGAATTTGCGTCTCGGTAGAATTCCCAAGACCGATTACTGTGATCTCCATCAATGTCATTCAATGTCAATGTCTCCGTTTCCGAGTAAAATGAAGACGGCTGAAGGGTCCGGTCATCATCAATTTCTGGAGCGGAAGCAATTCCAAAGTCCTCAACTCCCCTGTTTCTGTATGGCGTCGACATCAGCCGGCCATTTTCCCCGCCAAACCTTTACAAAGCACGTGGGAAATTAATGCTGATGACTTGCTTAATGCGTATTAGAAATGTCTTACCCCCCAAAATCCTGCGTATTTCTTAAAATGCTGTTGAAAGAGTTTGCAGAAATAATAGAGCCTTCATCGTTGGTCGCAATGTTCACACAAGGATCGTCAGGGGGGAAACTGAAACCAGGTGGTGCAAATGATATTGGTGACGGATTCAAAGCTTCAACTTGCACGCCCTGTGGAGTTGGCGTCTCACTTCCCTCTGGGGGCAACGTATTGATGGCCACATTGTCACTTTTTGGCCCATCAACTGAGCTGGTGGGGGAATTCATGGGGTGGGATTGTGAGGTGTGTGTGTGGCGCTGGTGGTTGAGAGTGGAGTCCGCTCAAGACGACCACTAGCCGAGGAATGAGCACCACTTGCTACTCCTAACTCCCTACTCCCAACAACTCCAGCCAGAGACACCAATTACCTATCCCTCCATCCCACACAAGATAAGGGCATAATGTTATCTCTCCAGGATGGAAATGTATGGAAATTTCCCAAATTCCTCCATCCGTAATTTATTGTGGTGAAAAGGAGGATTATTATGATTCATTTCATTAGCATCTATGCTAATATCATTATTCCAAATATTCAAATTCCTCAAAGAAAGGTCAGACCAAGAAATAGTAAGAAATGAGGAGGAGGAGGATTAGAATAAATCCCCTTTTCCCATGATAATGCATCCATGAAAATTTCATCATGAAATGAGCCTAAAGCACAATAATCAGGTAAAATGAAAAAAAAAAAGAACGTAACACAAGTTTTGGTTGCTGAGTTGTAATTTAATAATGTAAAATATGTATTGTTGGAATTCTCATTAAATTGTTTTCTTATGTTAGGTTACAAAGTGTAAAGAATTTTTGTTGATATAAAAATATTTCGATATTTACTTGCATGCTGAGTAAAGTATCATTTTATCAATTACGCATATTAAACACAAGTTCTTTTAGTATTTCGTCCATTTACAGGGAAATAAAAATCGAGGACAATGCTTTACATCTTTTCCTTTACAAAATTAAATCTGTCATTGAATTAACTTTAAAATTGGAATTTTCATGGTAATACTTTTCATTTACACTATATTTTAAATCCTTTTTAAAGATTGGTACAAAATTAGGTCGCAGTTTCAAAAGTTTAAAATTTCCGTTGGAACACGATAAAAAGGCTATGATGGAAAAAATACACGATACATATAAAAAAAATTAAAATTTGGAATTTTCAAAGTTAAAGGTAAAATGTTTTCATGCTGGAATTCCTTGAATGTTTAGTGAATGGATTGAGCTTGTGGTTGGACGAGATGGACTTTAAGACCATTTTCTGAGGCATTTTTGGAGAACTTTTCGTTTGCAGAGAGGATGCAGCAGGGAGGGGTCAACTCCAGACCTTGGAAGCACTTTTCAAGTCCCTCTCCGGCGTAGGAGACTAAGGGCGAGATTTCCACTACCACTGGAGAGTTGTAGCTCGTGCAAGACTTTTGACTGCAAACATAAAAAAAAACATAATTATTATTTTGGTTGAATTGGTGATAGCTCTCTTGACAGCACACAAAATTCACAATATACACAGAAAAAATATAAAATTAAAAATGAAAGGACAATGAGGCAAAATCAATATAGTATTGTGGCAAATAAAACTTACATTTCATTGTTGTTATTCTCCAGTTGGATAGCGTTGTTATTCAAAGTACTAAAAACAAAAAAAAAAACAGAAGCAAGCCTATTCAATACGTTTTTTGTGTAAATGCGGATTCATGCAGCACAAAAAATCAAAAACAAATTGCACACTAATAAAATGGCTTGTGCAGTGCATGCAGTCAACTGTAAAAATAAAGATGTAAGAATTTCCGTACCTAGGAATGAATGGGATTTTCATCCCAGCTTCATCAACAAGGTGTCCCCCAGTGGCAAGAATGAAACGTTGGTGCAAAGAGTACAATGCATGACGTGCAGTTGTTGGCGTGTCCTTTTCTGCTCCATCCGCATTCTTCAAAGGACTAAATTCATCTTCACGAAGCACTTCCCAAACGACGAAATTGTTGGAAAATTGAAAGACATCAAACACAAACTTTTCCAGTTTGATCCCATTTGGACGCTCGGGATGGACAAAATCACCAGAAGAGTTGACATGTGGAATCTTTTTCTTGGCAATGTGATGTTTCATTTCATTTTCGAGTCCACTGTGAATATGAACATTATTTTAATATACTGTTTTGCATGACAAATCACCTACATTGTCACTCTTCGCAAGAACTGAGTAGTAAAGAAGTGATTACAGATGCTGCCAGCACTAAATGAGAGTCTCCCATCCAAATTACGCTTCTCTGCCGTTTTTAGAGTAATTTCCGAGTATTCAACGACTTGGTAATGACCATCAACTTTGCATACAACTCCTACAGCTTCTTGAGGAGATGCCTTCTCCACAACCTGCCAATAACAATCACATAATAAATAAAAATCTAATGTATGTACTTATATACACTTGAATTCAATTATCTACCTTTGCTCCACAATCTGCACCTTTACTGAAACAGTAGCCGATGAAAGTTGGATCTGCCATTTTCACCAAGATGTTGTCAACACAGTAAACATGAATATATTCGATTCCTCTTTGTTCCATGTCATCCAAAATCCCCTTTTCTCTCAGAGCTCGGTACAATCCTCCATTACCATCTACATACATATTATAATAAAATCTGAATACCAAAGAGAATTGTATAAACTATAAAGTAGAGCATAATAAAAAATACCAGGGGCTTTGGAAATTTTGTGTTTATTTTCCAAAATTATTTTCCCATCCATAGTAAAAGTTGGAAGCATCCCTTGCTCAAATACAACGAGGTTTTCTGGTTTCATTCCAAAGTAAGATCGTTCTTTGAAGAATTCCAAAGTTGGCTCTTTTGTATGCTCACTTGTCATGATATACCTAAATAATTGGGTTATTTAGTTGTCATCAATTTCATCTTTTCACCTACATCTTTTAAAGCTTATTTATACAAGAATCAATGCATATACACGTGTGCATATTATATAGATATGGGGTGGAAAATGTGGAAATTGCATGAAAAATAAATAAATAAGTTGGTCTGTTTGTTGAACATTGACGTTGCAACGAGGCTGAATTTGTTTAGGAAAGTTACAACTGCAACTGCATATATTATGTGCAGTCTGCACAAAAAAATTAGAAAAGTGTGTAAAAAAGGCATACCATGGAATAGTACCATTATTGCCAGAGGAAGCCTGTGCCAGAAATTCAAGTCGTAAGATGCGTTCAGCTTGAAGTTGATAAAGAGTTTTTCGTGATGGGAGTCCCACGTCGTACATGCCTTTAGGATAGGACACTCCAAGACGAGTTCCTTGACCACCAGCCAAAAGCAAAACCGCAACTTTCCCAAGACTAATGAGTCTCAAACCTGCATATTACATCAACAATCATCAAAGATATGTTTTCCTATATAATATGGCGACTATATGTAACTCTTTTACCAACACATTCAACCACTTCTTCAACTGCACTTCAACAATGACAAAACAAATGATGGACGAGTGCAGGCCAGGAAATAATCTTCCTATCTGACAAGTCAACAACATATCATTCCGGCAAGATTTTTGGAAGGTCATTTTTTATAACTTATAAATAAAATAATCACATGGAAGTTTAATCTGCATTGCCTACTATTTAACTGTGTACTGATTGAATGTTTGGATCTGAGATTTATTATGATATAGTAAATGCATACTAATTTGTAATTTAATAGTAATAAAAATACGCTTTTTGTTTGATATTTAGATACCTTGGTTTTCATAGCTTTGCAAAGTCTTTGAATCAGTCCGCACGACTGCCCCATGAATATCCGATGGAATGGGTTGTAATCGGTCATCCAACTTGCCCCCGTTTTCTGCATTCTCATTTTCAGACATCATGGTATTTTTAAAGTACCTAGTCACTTCATCCAGGTTTAAGCTGTAAATATATACACATTTTTTTCTAATTGGAACATTTACCATTCGATATATAATTTTAATTTAATTCGTACTCTGAAACATCCTTGTACAATTCTGCTTGCTCGTGCTCAGGAAGACTGTCCCAAAATTGGAGTAAATGTTCTTGTCCATGAACGGATAATTTTTCTTTCAAAGTGACAATGTCCATCTTGAATTAAAATCACAGGCTGGCTGTCGTCGTAACTTGCTGACTTAGGCAAACGTGTCACTATGATACAGAACTGAAAGTGGAAACAACAATGACAAATGAACATTCACAAAATTCTATTTTAGTTGATCACTTGTCTCAATCCACTCACTTTACAAACTATGCAACTTTTCATTTTATTGATGCTATAAAGCAACTTGCTCGTTGTGTCATCAATCTAGTAATGAGATCTTACTACCATACTACCTATTTATTTACCATCCAACAAAGATTGGGCATCCTTAAAGTCAACATTAATTGGCGTTCTCCTAAATACTTAAATTATTACACTCTTTGGAAAAATGCCCGAAATATTCCAATTTACTTTTATATTTATTTAGCAATTTATATAGATGAAATACTTAGAAATGCGTACAATCATGAAATAGATAATGTAAATTACGGATTATTTATATAGTTGTTAAAAGCATGCAAAGATTTATGTATTATACTACTCAAGTGCTAATTTGCATGCTTATCTAACCGATGCATTTTAATTATTTGCGTAGGATTCTTATGGTTTACAATTTCGGGCATTTAACTAATTATATTTAAGCTTGAACCTTTTGAATTTTCAATTTGCAGAGATGGACAACCAAAAAGTGACCCACTTTTAAATCACATTTATTGAAATATGCGTGAAGCATCACATGCAGTCATTCCAATCCAATCACTTTCACTATCAATAAATGAGATTAGATGGCATTCAATCAATTCTTGTCAAGATGGAAAAATTTGAAAAATTTTTCAATCAAAAAATTTCGCCACATTGATTATATCACCAGTTATTTAAACAGTTATATTTAAACTACTCTTGCATTTTTTTCCAAACCACAATAAATGATTTAGTGGTAATAATATCATACTTAAAAAATAGAGATCTGCTACAAAAAATGAAACCTAGCTAATTAACATTCTTTGTTGCATTTAAAATTGCATCATGAAAAGTGTGGCACTATTCTATGCAAACAAAAATAATCTAGCAATTTGAAGGCCAGATAGAGTGCACTTTTCATACGAAATGGCACAACAAAAAATAAACAAAGGGCCTATTTGTATATTTGGCAAGAAATGCGACACTAAATAACTACAGCTTACGAGGTATTCGTTAGAGATATTAAGAATAGCATTTTAAATGTATTCTGACATTACATACCAATAGCCAATATTATAAAGAAAGACCTGAGATCTAACAAATTGGTTTGCACTTTTTTAACTTCTTGGAGAGCGATTATCAATAAATCAATAGAATTATTCTTCTTCCGGCAAGCCCACCTTCAGCCAGTACACTAGATCAAAATTTTTAAAAATACTATGGAAGAAAAGAAATTTTTCTGACTATCATAAAGTATTTGTAAGTAAAATAATGCAAAAGACATTTAGTGTGCATGAATGAAAATAAGGTCGATAACTTTGGAGACATCAAGTTGAATAATTAAAATATTTTTTGCATAAATGTCAAATAAAGTTTGCAAAAATAAGACAGGTTAACGGGTTATCAATGTCGGTTTGTACTTTAACCTCACTTCTATCCATAAATATATTTTACCTAGCCATCATTTGACACAAAGTTCAAAGTTAATTCTCATAGATAATGCAAAAATAGACAAAAACTTATCTATTGAATTGTAAATCATGCTAATATCCTTTCCTGAACACAGCAAGTATATAGTAATTATTAACAATCATCAAGAAAAACCGAGGAAGTTTTTCATGCATAATGCCAATCCATTTTTTTCATACAAAACCTATTTAAGCTAATGCATTATAATGATACAAAAGAATGATCAAACACGATGACATTGAAAGTTAATAACTGGCACAGATTTGCACTTTTATAATTTAATTGATGGATAAATATTGGAAACACCCAATAAATCCTTTGTGGAGACAATAAGCTATTCATGAGACAAAAACAGAGATCTACAATTAGGATATGAATGCTTTAATTTCGGCCTTGAAATGGAATCAATTTTTCCTCTGTTTATGTTTTAAAAGTTAAAGAAGCCTACCCTAATATGCAATTATTTTTTAATGACAGAGTGTAAACAAAGTAAGCCGTTTCTTTTTAATGCATTGAACCCACTCTTAAGTAAATAAACAATGAAGCATGAGATTTTGAGCATCGGGCAAAAAATGGTATCGGAGGATAATGTCTGGAAATAGACGGAGGTTCTACCTGGATTGTTCCAAAGGGTTGTTTGGGTGCCACAACCACGAGCCACAATTCGGATGGACACAGACACTTTGGAGTTGAGAAAAATACTTGTTACTCTTACTACGACGAAGGAGTGACTAGTCAGCTCTAGCTTCGGTCACACAAGTTGTATTTATTTTGCTGTAGTAGTACTGTAGTAGTAAGCCATTTACATTTTCAGTCTCAAATCTCAACAGCCTAAATGACATCAATGAAATGGACACGAACAACTTTTATTAAATAGCCTCCTCAATATTCATAGAAATGGTATGGGATAGATCAATGGAGTATGCGAACAGGTACACATAAGTTGAGCTTTGAGTTTTACAGACAATAATGCAATAGTTTTGCAATAAATTATTGACTTGCACAAACCTAACTTGGATGTCCAATAAAAATGTCAAGTAACTATCATAGTTGGGTGTTGTCCTTTGTTTAGGGTTCAAGTCTATAATTCCAATTCACTTGGCAGTTCTTCCAGAAGAAGGAATGTGGAACAAGTTTGTGCTAATTATCAGAGAATCAAGTTCCGCAACAAGTTTTGTCGTGAGAAAAAAATCTGAGACTCAAATTGTACCATTTTTACAAATTCCTCTTTAATAGCCTGGACAAAGAATATTTACATAATTTAAATTAGCAACAATAAAAGTTTGTCCAAGTTTCATGGCGCCTCCGATGACCCTGATTAACATTTTTCCAATATCTTCTTGCTGTTGCATGTTATTTTCAGTCTTTTACATATATGACACTATTTGCATTACATACACAAAGTATACTAATTGATTTTGCAGAGATATCTTAAAATCAATCGCCACTACACGTGAACAATTTATCCAGATGAGTAAATATTGCAAACACTCAATCCAAAGCAATAAAATTGGTTCAACACATTCGTAGAATCAATATAATCATATATAATACAAAATCCACAATTAACAACCAATCTGCACATTTCTACCCACGAATTAAATCCAGCATATCTAGTAGAGAGAATATTAATTGGAAAATATTTACATTAGAAGAGGTCGCATCCAGTTTCACGGATGATGACATACGATTTGTTGATAACATGCTATATTATGGGAACTGAAGCAAAAATGTCATACATAAATACAAATCATAATACTAACAACTATTTTATGAATAAAACAAGTACAAGGGTTAAGTGTGAAAATGTAAATGACTTTTTGTACTCGAGAGAAGTTCTTCTTAGAGGCATTTACATGAAGGAAGTTTATATTTCATCCGTTTATAAAACTGGTACAGGAAGCATGATAATTTACATTCAATATATATGTATGAAACCCCGATAATAAAATTCGGCAAGTGAAAATATAAATAAAACAATTGGGTATATAAATATTTACAGAAAAACTAAAAGAAATCCAAACAAAACTTATTGGCTACCTATTGAGCAAAAACGTTTTAGTTTGAGCCTTTCACAAAAATCCTTCCAGGAAGGACTCAAATTTATGGAACAAGAATTAATTGTGTTATTGAGGTTATTTTTGGACAAAAGAGTTTACATTGAACTTTGAAGGCCGTAAGGACGACCCAAACATTGGTCCTAATCAAATCTGCCCAAATTGTGTAGGTATTATTTCTTGACCTTTTGACCACTTGCTTATTGGCAAAAACGGGGCCTTTGTTTTTCTAGAGTAATTAATTGTTTGAAAGAGGCGGAAGTGTTCTTTTTGGCCTTTAAAAATTAGATCTTTAAATGCAAAAACCTCGACTGTTCCATGTTTTATTGTTTTCCAACAAGATAAGGGAACAGAGGAAGGTCGCCAGTTGTCAAATGTTTGTACAACTATTGTTCATCAATTTAATGCATCCAGTAGCCATCCATGCAAAACAAATATTCTTGAGAGAAACGGCATTTTCTAACTTGACTTGACCAAGTTTCTATATAGTTGCTCTACATTTTTCTAAAAATAGCAACCACGTTGACCCCTTAACTAACAAAGTATAGCCCTCAACAAGCCATGTCTATTTTAGATGTTCCTCATGGTCACCTTTAGAAATTTTAAGGCCCTCACTAATTCGAGCTCAAGGAGTAATAAGAAATCCGAGAGAGTAATTGGCCACAAATTATTGAAGGTGAAATGTTACCTTTTTTCATTTCCCAATGACTCCACGCACAGTTTGACAGATTTATCTCATCCTTCATGGAATGTCACACTCCCTGCTTATTATCTCACATTTTCCCCATCCAAATCCTTCCTCTACAATTTCATGTTAATCAACTTAAAAAGTTGACGTGTCACTTTGGGACAGAGGCAAAACCGCCGGAAGACGGAATGAACACATGGACAAAACTCCGAATTCGGTTTTCTCCACTTTAGTGTTATTTGATACCCGCAGTCTTCTTTTCTCTCGAGGGATGCCGAATGCCTCAATTTATGCAAGCATTATAACAATAAATTTTCTGAAATTGACGATAGTTGCTCCATTTTGAAATTTCTTATAAATTGTTTGGGCCATTTAGAAAGTAAGTATGGAGTTGGCACAATCACAACTTTCACCCCGTACTTTTTACAAGGAAAGCAACTTGGGATTAAGATTTTCAATTTTGAGACTTTCCACTGTGTCACTTATTGCTATTTTTCAGTTTTCAGAAGGTATTAGTGATTAATTAACTTTTTGATTGGATTATAGATATTGAAAAAGTATCAGAAATGTATAAATACAAACAAATTGTTCATCGGCACTATCAAGCAAAAAATGCCACAAATTTAAGTCTCACTCAGTCTCAGGGTATGCATACTCTATAATATTGTGTTATATAATATAAAATCATAATCCAATTAATACTACGGAAATGGTGTTCTTCCATTTAGTCATCATGTTAAGAGTTAAGACTAACTAGAGGACATTAGAATAAATAATTAGCATTATAATAAGTGTTGAGAAGTGTGCGAGGGGAAACTGAGACCAGAACTACCACCATACTTGCTTGCAGTCAGTTCAACTCCTTTTGCTGAGTGGTTTGAGTGGGTGTGGTTAAATTAATTCCAACTGGATAAAATAGAACAAAGACAAAATCCCACACACAATAGAAATTAATTATTTTTACTCAAAGGTAGCCAACTATTTGTTAATTAATTTACTTGGGGGAGGATATTCAATGGATTGTTTTTTTTTCAGGTCATGAGTGGACATTATTCCGCTGCGTCCACGTCCAGGATGCCAACGGACGGAGATCCAAATCGAAGTGGTTTGGGGGGAGGGGGGAGTGAAGGGGAACTCAAATCAGATTCCGATAGTGGACGACGAAGGGATAAGGACAGAAGGAAAAGGTCAACAAGGAAAGATAGGTAAAATAGGTCACTTAAAGTAATTAATTTAATTTATTATACTATTTTTTGTTTAATTAGAAGAAGAAGTTCTTCAGAAGAGCGTGATCGATATGCCAAAGATAGTAGAAGTAGTAGCAAACACAAGAAAAAATCCCATCGGCGTCATTCGTCCTCAAGATCAAGGTCCAGGTCTCGTGATAGGTCCTCCCCTGATAGACGGAGAAGACATAATGATAGAGATGAAAGGCGACGAAGAAGCAGAAGCAGATCTCGAAGTTTCGACTCTAGGGATGGTTCAGGGGACGATAGTTGGGGAAATAGTGGCAGCGGCTCTAGGTCAGTATTTCTAAAATGTTTTAATTACATATAATTTTTAATTTTAATATTTATTTGTAGAAATGAACACAACAATAAGGTCAATTATCAGGAAACGTACAAAAACCAAACTCCAAATAGTACTGTTATGGTTAGAGGCTTACCACCACACATATCTGAAAATGAAGTAAGCAGTAATTTCCGTTTTATTGATATATTTTCTGTTTATTGTTACAATTCAATTTATTTATTTAAAGATTCGCCAGGACTTGATTAGATCGGGCATTTTTGTGAAAGATATAAGACTGATTCGTCATCGTGATACGGGTATTCTTATGCTTTAACATTTTATAAAGTAAAGATGAAATTAAATTTATGTAATAATTATTTATTATTAGGTAATTCCAGGGGATTTGCTTTTGCAGAGTTTCATACTGTTCAAGATGCGGAAAAATGGATGGAACTGAAAAAGGTAGATTGTAATTTATTTATATTGACGTCTAAAGACATATTTTACAATAATTACATCAATTACAGGGTACTTTAGTTTTGCCTGATAAAAGTGAAGCCAACCTCATTTACAGTGTTTCGAAATCCGGTGGAGTTGACATCACAGGATCTTCAGATTGGAATTGCTTGAAGGTAGGTCATTTATTAGAGTCGTTTCGATATTATAAAATGTTTTCAATTTTTATTGTTTATTTGAAAGTGTCGAGCGTATAATTTCAAACGACGAGAAATTTGTTACAAGTGTAATGAACCAAAGCCTCCAGAAGCTGATTCAGAGCTGGCCTGTGAAATTAGTGTAAATCCAACGTCAAGTTAGTGTTTATTTTTATAAATATTTTTATGTTAATTGTACTTTATTGATAATTTATTTTATATTTTAGTCATCATGTTGTTTGAGTTGGACGCCTTAACTACTGAAGACGTTGTTCTGCAAGCATTTCAAAATCATCCTCTTTTAGCTTCTTTGCCAATAAGAAGTGTTAAAGTCCCACGCGAATCAGGGACTAACTTATCAAGACGTGTGTGTTTTGTGGAATCTAATAATGTAGCAGATTCCGTTCGATTATTCGAAGCATTTACCGAAGCAGAGCTAGAAATTGATGGAGTAAAAGGTATTCGTTATATAATATACAAATCGTTCAAAAATACATATTAAATAAATTGACGTAAATTTTATTCTATTTTTTTTAGTTCAAGCTGTTTACCATAAGCCTTATGTAGCTCCAAAAACTAAAAATCCTGCGGCAATGGCTGCACTGGCCGCTGCTCAATGGAACAATACAGGGAGTCATCCAATTCCACCTCCTCCAGATGAGGTATTGTTCATTTGTTTGCATGATAACATCCTATCTAAGAGTTTGCTAATTTGTTTTACCTCTTGATCCAGAGTGATACGGAAAAAATGGCAGAGTATAGTGCTTCTCTATACGCCAAAAATGATGCAGAATATGTTTCATACTTGGATTATTACCGAAATTACTACACGATTAGGAAACTAGGAGCGGAAGCGGTATAGAAAAAAATAATTATGCATATCATAAATTTATGATATTTATATCAGTCATCATATTTCTTTAGACTGCGGCATTCATGGGTCCAACCAGTGCTCCCATCACCACGACGTGCTCATCCAAAGTGTCCTCAACCGTTAACAAACCCATAGAATTGACAGCTTCAGTATGAACGCCGTTTTCAGTGGCAACCTTCATGTTTCATGCCCATCTTGATTTTGCCCATGACTTTAGCGGGTGTAATTTTTATCTAATAGGGTCCACAAACACAAAGTGCCGACTGGTCTGCGTCCGCCATTGCTGTTGTTCCAGTTGGTAAGTATTATTTAAAATAACAACAATTTTGTTTACCATTATAATATCTAATAACAAATTAACAATATAAAATTTATCGTTTTCAGTGCCTCCAGACTCTTCACGATTCCAATATGATGAGACCAGTGGATATTACTTTGATCCAGTTTCCGGCTACTACTACGACCCCACTAATCAGTACTACTACGACTCAAAAACGCAACAGTTTCTTCAATGGGATGCTCAACGACAGCTTTATATTGTAACGGCTGCACCAGTAACCACAGCCCCATCGGCAAATGGAAGTAATCCTGGTGTCACTGTTGCAACTAAAAGCAAGTCATCTTCCAAAGAAAAGGAAGTAGGAAGCAAGTGTCCAGCTAGAAAGCCTAAAAGTGAAGGAAAGGTTGCGAAAAATATCGCAAAGGTAAGTTATTTTAGTCATTGGTCGAAACGCAGATTTTGCAATCACTTTTTCAGGAAATGGAGAGATGGGCTAAAGGGCTTAATCAAAAGAGAGAATATGTTAGAGAGACTGAGACAATATCAAGGTGGTCTAAAGTTGAATCGAATTCAGGGGGTGAAAGTCAAGATGGAACAACATTGCCCTCAACCTCTGACAAAGCAAAGGTAAATATTATATCATTAAATAATCATTAAAATAACCAAATCGCAAGAGGAACATTTCTAATTATTTCTCTTATTTGCCTTGAAATCAACCAATAGAAGAAATTAGAACAGGCTATAGAAAATTCTAGTTCTGAATCTGACGGACAGTCAGAAGAAAAGGCCGAAAACGAGAAAGAGTCAAATGAGCCTGACTTGACATTTTTGGACACGCACAAAATTGCATGTTTACTTTGCAAGCGACAATTTTCAAGTGTAGAAATTCTGCTCAAGTAAGTTAAACAATTATCTAATTTATAAGAATGGTGCAATACATTTGCAAACATTTTGAGATAATTAACATACTCTCGTTTGTAGACATGCAAAAATGTCTGATTTACACAAAAAAAATCTTGAAGAGGTTTTGGGATCAAAACAAATAGAGATGTTATCTGCCTCAACATCCTCTTCTAAAAGTGGTTACCGTGATCGAGCAAAAGAAAGAAGAATGAAGTTTGGTTCGGAACACGAAGTAATCACACCCAGTACTTCTATCAAGGTATATATATATTTTTGTTTTCAGTGTATTTTTTGACAAATTTTTATTTTATTTTCATAGGACTTTTACATTAAAGTCAAAGAGCCTCCTCCCCCTGTTTATGAAGAACCTAACAAAGAAAGAATTAAAGAAGATAATATTGGAAGTAAAATGCTGCAAAAAATGGGATGGCAAGCTGGTGAAGGTTTAGGCCGAGAAAAGAAAGGAATCGTAGATCCAATCAAGGTATGTTCATTAATATAGCTGAAATTTATTTTTTGGCAATAAATTGTTACTAATAATAACGAATACCAATTTCAGACGGAAAGGAGAATCGGGAAATTTGGCTTAGGACTAGACGTAAATACTGGAGTAAATGATTCCGATGACCGTCAAACTAAAGCTAGAAAACTAACACTAGCACGATACTTAAAACTAGATTAATATAATTGTAATAACACTGCACAATAATAATTGTGCATATATTATTGTTTCCTAAATCTTTACTCAGAATCTATAGTCTATTCGTTTAAAAATATCTATTTTAATCCAGAACTACAAAACGTTCCATAAAAATACCTTGTTTTTGAATCATTTTTAATCGTAATCGCACTATGAAATAAAAGTGCTCAAACAATTTACCAAAAGCGTTTTATTTTATTTTGAAATCCAAAAAGGATATTTTGAGACTTTTTGATAAATGCATGCAGTTTGCGAAAGTTGAGACAAAGGTCTTTTTTTTTTATTGGTGGAGAGAGAAAAACCATCTTCAGTTTCTCTCTTTTTCTTTACTCAGATTTCTCTTTTGTCTTTAGTTACAAAATAGGTCAAAACAAGGTCAAATGTTAAGGTCCCCTCCCCCTAGCTAACAATCACCAAGAAATAGCACACTTTTGAAAATCCGTAATTATAGATTAGTTTTCATTTGGCTATTTCTTCCCTTCCCTATTAGTATTAGGTAAGTTGTTTACCTTCGTAGAAATTGCCTAGTTTTATTATTTTGACGGAAGTTAATGGTGGCATTGTTCTTGATTGTTTATAGGCTGAAACAGTTGTCAAGACCAAGGCCACCCAAAATTTCACGTAATCAATTATTGCGCAAACAAACACAAGATAAGAACACAGACAGACCCACAACAAAATAATCTTCAACTAATGTCAACATCCAAATTTCTTCAATAATTTCATCCCCGACCTTTCCCGTCCCTGACTCGACACTTGTTAGAGTCAAGAAATTTCTATCCCTAGCATTTTGAAGATGGTATGTTATACTATTAATTAATAATAAATTTATATTATTGACTAATCGATTGTTGGTTTTGTGAATTTTCTACAGGCTTAACAGGATAATAATTAGTTAGTAATTAGGGAAAATATGGATACTCTCTTGCCATGGGACCGATTTCGAGACTGGATTCACTGTATTGCAGTGGTAACATTTGACCTAGAGCTGGGGCAGACGTTGGAGGTACATAATTAATGTCCATTAAAGGCACCAGTGACAATTAATATACTGGTAATTTTTCATTCATTGTTATTTTTATTTAAACGCAGTTCGTCTACCCCTCGCACGTGAAACTGTCGGAAAATGAAAAGACAAATATTTGCTACCTCTCGTTCCCAGATTCAAATTCGGGTTGTATGGGAGACACTCAGTTCTACTTTAGAATACGATACACACCCTCGAAACTAGATTTAGCAGCAACCAAACAATTTTACAAGCTGTACAATATCAAGTGTCCTCCTCCACTTCAAGTTGACCAGAAATTCCTCAATGGATATGTATACTTTCGACAAGTAAAAGACCCCTCATTAAGAAGAGGATATTTTCAAAAGGTATATACACATTTTGTGTTTTTGTAAATTAAATAATTATGCTAATCAAAATATTTTTCTCTATTATAGTCTGTCGTTATTTTATCGCTGTTTCCTTTTTTGAATTTGTTTAATCAAATGTTGGATCTTCTTGCTCCTGAGTTTTTTGAGAAGGGATCTTCAGTAATTGAAAACGCTTGCACTGATATTTATAAGTGGCCTCCTCCTGTACCTGGACAAACTTTTACTATAAAGTTCACAAATACAAACTTGCAGGTTTGTGATTATTTGTAAACAACATTTAAATTAAATCGTTGAATCTAAAATTGTTCTTATTTTTTTTTTAGATATCTATTCCTTCGCTTGCTAAAAATGATTCGTCCCCTGTCGCATCTACTCCCCCTACGTCGTTTGAAAATGAAAACAAAAATCAAAATCCGTCAGGCCTTGGGTTGCCAACCATTTTGATGCCTTCTATTTTTCAACCTGATTTATTTCAGACGTTGAAGCCAGTTCTTTCTCATGTCCACCTTTTTTGGGAGTTGATATTAACTGCAGAGCCTATTGTTGTGATGTGTTCATTGCCTGACATGTGCGCTAATACCGTGTATGCTTTGCAAAGGTAGTCAAAATATTTTAAATTTTTACTCTGCATTTAAAAAAAACTCTTTTGTCTTTAACTTTTTGGTTTTCAGCATGATATTTCCACTGCGTTTTTGTGCGGATTTTCGTCCATACTTTACAATACATGATACTGACTTCAAAGAATATACTTTAAAGTCTAGTGCACCACCTCCAGTTGTTCTTGGAGTAACTAACCCGTTTTTTGCTAAAACACTTCAACATTGGCCGCACATTATACGTATGGGCGATCCTTTAAGTGAGTGTAGCAATTACCTTAATTTATTTACATTACACATTACACTAAATTTTTATTCTTAATTTGTAGCTGTGCAAAATGGAAAACTAAAGAAAGCCAGTAATATAAAACTTTTGGACTCTCAGCCAGGAGTTTATACGTCTTACAAGTTAGTTTCTCCATGTGATTTATTCATTTCGTTACTAAATATATATGACATATGTAATTGCTAATTTTCTATTTTAGACCATTTCTTCAAAAAGATAAAAATCTAATCAAAAAGGTTTTACTTGGAATGCAATCACAACGACCTGGAGAAGTCCAGACAATTATATTACGAAAACATTTGAGAGAACTTACGGAAAGTTTTATGATTCCATTAGAAAGATACGTGGCAAGCCTTATGCCTCTACAAAAAAACATTTGCCCATGCAAAGTAAGTGATAAAAATTAAAGTTTTCTTGTGTATAAATAACAAAATATTGTGTGCTATAATTTTTAATTTTAGGCTGCTCCATTACCAAGACCTTTTAATCCAGAAGAATTTTTAGCAACCCTTGAAAATTCTGGTCCACAGTTGACTACAGGAATAAAAGGAGAGTGGGCTGGGTTATATAAAAAATTCTTTCGTTCCATAAATTTCTCAGAGTGGTATAACATAAGGTATAAGGAAGCAGCAGAGAAACTCCAAGCTCTCCACTTGGAAATATTGTCAGACTCGGTACGATAACTAAATTGTTTAAATACTTTTTTTTGTTGAGTCAATTGAATACGGTGAATTATTTTTCATTCAGGATGTTAAAAGTTGGATTACTGGAAGGGATGAAGTAGAGGCAGTGGGTAAGAATCTTATAATTTCCATTAACGAGAACAAAAGATGTCTAATTTCACTTGGTTTCAGATCTGGTACTTCGTCTTCGGGAACAAATTGCTCAACCGAATCTCCCTTTAAAGCCTGATGTCCGCGATAAATTGCAAATACATGTGGAAGCAATCCTGAAAACTTTGCCAGAGGACCTTCGCAGTGTACTGCAAGCCAATTGATTTTATATTGTAACGGATGATATCAAAATAATCTATATATTTTTACCGGAACGTAATAAACGCAAATCCAAATTTTTTTATCACATTTGTCTGTTGTCCTGATTTACTAAATGCTCATATTTTACTATTTTAATTTGTCAGCGTAACGCATTCTCATAGACTATCATAAGCAAATTCATGGCTCACATTAGTTAATGGGAATCTGGTGAATGCTAATAGTTAGTAGCAATTTGCTACCGATGAGATCCCTTTTGGCTATAAACCACGTACTTAAATGGAAATAATGGCTTGGATTTCATTTTGTGCACCCTAAATTTGACTAATCAGAGAAATTGTCTGCCTTTCTAATGAATTGGATATTGTGAAACAATGTTTTTATTTGACACGTTTTATTTGGAAGAACACTTTGGGTTAGTCATTAATACCCTGCTTCATTTCCGGGCTTGTGTAGTAAAATTAATAAGCATGCTAAAATTCAGAAAATGTCTTTGATTGTTTTTGCCGACAAATTAAGAAATGGTCAGTTTTATAATTGTCTTTATGAAAGCTGTCATATTCACACCCAACCTTTGTTATTCATTTTGGACATGGAACAAAAGAGCTCAATCATAAAACTAAACTAAAATAAAACCCGTCTCATATTGAGCTCTGGAGAAACAGAACCCAGTTTAATATTTAATATTCCTTTGTCCATTATGTTCATTATGAAGGCTAAATGGTTCCATAAAAGTTAAAACTCAAGGGTGACTCATAAGTAAATTTAATATAATACTGCTGACCCTTATTAAAAAAGGTCGACTATGAAATAGAATATGAGCTCGGCTTACAAAACGACATACGTAATCAGTGTCTCAGCAAAGTGATAAAAATAGATCATATTAACCAAGTTTAAAACATTCATTTGTTTAAGTTTTTGAAATGTGAGAACCAAATTTGCAATTTAACAAGTTGTCTTATGTTGCTCTCAATATGAGACAAAAGACAAGTCAGAACAAGTAACAAATATACGTAATAATATACCTTGCGTTGGTATAACATGGAACTTTTGAGACAATTCTCTGCCGAAAACGATGCTGCTTGGAAGAGCATAAAAGTTTTACAGCGTCATATATATGTATTGTTATACATTTTAACGCACTCCTCGGGAAATGTAATATAACTCTTTTCGGGATTCTGTAAATCGGTAGGATGTACTCCGAATTTATTTCTGCCGTCTCAAACCGAACCGATTTTGCCTTTTCAGTCTTCTTTAGTGATCGATTAGAACCCGAAAAGATTGCAATTTCGGATTGTCCTTTGAAAACATAACTTGGCATACTAATAACTTATTAGTAGTAAGATGATTTAATAATGAAATGAAAATTTTTGAACGATCTTCGAATAGAATTTATGAATTTATAACCAAGCTACTTTATTTTAAAAGGAATTAAGCAATCTTCTAATTAAACATATGCATCTAATTTCATTGAAAGTTAGAAAATGCGTAGATATCAACAAATATTTTTTTGTTTTCTTCTGCAAAGAAATAAAAAGTACTACGCATAATTGGTGTTCCGTTTCATACGGCTTGAGAATCTAAAGTCGAGACTAATATTATTGCGTAGTGCTGAGAAATTACGAGAACCTCTATTACTAGACATTATTCCAATAATTCCAATAATATTTTTATTATTAAAAAAAGCAATAGGAAATAGGGAATATTAATAGAAGGACATTGTATTTGAACCTAAAATTGATTTCCCTTAGCAATCGACTTTTTGAAAAGGGCTTCTGGTGGGGCATGGGCATGGGGACCAAAGGAATATAATGGGATATAAAGGGCTGTGGCAGGATGTAGTCTGTCGGTGGGCTAAGCGTTGGTTGGGATTCTTTGCGTGGTGCGTCGCGTCGCGTTCTAGCACAAAGCATAGCGTATAGGCTGTGGGCTGTGGGAGCTGTCTTCCCCGCTCTTGGAAATAACAGACTTGGCTCCCACATCACATCCAACTTACCTCGAGCAGACAACCCAACAAAACACATCTGCATAATTACAACTACCACTATCGCCTAATTTAACCCTCTTCCAGTTTTATTTAATGCCATACATCAGAATAGCGATATAATAACTTGTGCCACAAAAATTTTGACGTTTTTTTGACTTGTCAGATTTTTGCAACTTTAGGGCTTACAAGTTGTTGGCGTACAAATTTCAGTTTCAGTTGGTTGATAAAAATTTCAAGTAGCATTTACAGTTATAAATCATAAGGCGAATCGCTGCAAGTTCAAAGTTAATGTAAAGACGGTGATATTTAATAACAGTAACATCAAACAACGGACAATCAGTAATTATTTTAAAGGTAATTGTTCATTAGCTTGAATGTTTAATTTGTGTTTAATGTCACCATGTGTAATTTGTTCCACGTGAAAATACACGCAATCTCATTTTGAATCTCATCTCATTTGTCATTGTCCGGAGAAAGTGCGTGCATTTTTGACATTTCCATGTTTCTTTCTCCGAGTTTCTCCATGATCTAAAGTTGCATGTCTGTTCAACGGTTGACGGTTAATGTAAAATGCATTCAAATAGATCATTTTCATAATTTTTGCTATTTTTTTTTAATTTTCAGAAATCTTCTCAAGATGGACGCATCTTTGGGGCATGACCTGCCACTTGTATTCGTCAAGGGCCACCCTGCAAAGTTATACGAAATGACACTTGTAAGTTGTCCTCATTTTTTAAAAGCTAAACATGAATATTTTTATGAAGTAGAAAAAGGTTTAAAGATAAGAAAGTCAATTAGGGTGAGTCATGGGTCGTGTAACTGATAAGGGCTTAGAAGAAAGGGTCGATTCGGATTAACTCATCAACCTAAACTAAAGTTTAAGTGATTCAGCTCTGGTTTAATTTGTATTTACAGCCTCAATTGAGAAAATTCATTCCTTTTCTCGTGAAGTGCGTTACTAAAAACGATCTGCCGGAAACGTCTGATGGAACAGTTAAAACGCCGCCATGGTGGCCTTCAGACACTGACTTCAGCAAAGAAATATTGATGGCCAAACGTCCAATGAAGGTACATTATTTACTTTTAAAACACAGACTATAGGCGTTTAGAAAAAGTAAAATATACCAAATATGAATTTCTAGGATCTGATCAACACTTTGCAGAAACTGATTTCTTCGTGCTATTCTCACTTTAGCAGTTCCTACATTATTTCCTATAGTGCATCACTTGCATGTGGAAACGGGTCTTCAGGGAAACTAAGCTTCCAAGAACAAAAGGACGGAACTACAAAAATAATAGATGCAAAGGGGAAACTTGTAGTTGTAATCAGTAACTTAACTCGGGTAAGTTAATTATTTGGCTTTAGTTCTGAATTTTGATTTTGATCAACATTTGACATTGTACTTCTTTTTCTAGCATTACGACAACGAAAAGACAGCCAATCGAAGTTCACGGAGAGGAGTTAGAAATCTGGAATCAATGTTTAATGATGTCGCAGCTACAGATTTTAAAAAATCCTTCTTGCCCTCTCCTCGACTAACGCGAATTGAGGAAGACCCTGATTTGAATAAAGCGAAAGAAAAAGGCAGTGTTTCTGGAACATCGAATATAACTGATAAAATGAATGCGAGTGCTAGAAAAGTTGTTGATGATATTACAAACCAATTAACTCACACAACAAAATCAAAGTCACAAACAAAGGCAAAGGCACAAACAAAGGCAAAGGCTCCAAAACCTCCGGCAAAGAAATCTACAAGAAAGAGGGGACGTGCCGAACTTGCTTTGGAATCAGAGATCGTTGAGGTACAAAATAGATAAAATAGATTATATCACAGTTCTTACAATTTATTTCTGCTGGGGGACGCCAAAGACATTATAACTAAAAACACATGTCCTTAATATTTTTCAGGAAACTTGCTATCCAATTGTTCCAGCAGGTAAAGATATCAGAGACATTCCTGATAGCCAAGTAAGATACTATTTTAATTGAATTTTACGTTTCTTATCCTGAGATTAATTGTATATTTTTATAGAACTATTTTGCACAAAGTCTTGGGTTGGTTCCTACAAAGAAACCATGCCTTGAAATTGAGAAAAAGAAGGAAGAAGCGAAGCCTGCAGAGCCAGAGCGCCCCGGGCCTAGTCGCGCACTCCGAAAAGTACCTGCTAGAAGCAAAATTGCTGCGTTCCTCAAAACTCATCCCATGCCAATCACATCTCTCCGTGGTCAAAAAGTTTTAGAATCATTTGGCGAACGGCATTCCTTCAAACTGCCAGAAAATGTTCATACAATGCCATATGAAAAAGATTGTCGATCTACAATGACCAAGGCTCCCCAGGCTGAGGCTACCGTGTGTACACTGAAGAAACACTTGCTAAAACCTGGCGATCATGTTCATAAATACTCTTTTGGAAACATCCAACGAAGACTGAGAAATGTGGAGCTAATTATGGGTATGTATATTCAGACAATTAATTTTTTTCATTTAATAATCCATAATTAACATATTTTTGTTTCCAATATCAGGAATGAGCGTAAGGTCTTTCCGGTATTTCAACAAATGCAGGAAAATGTCAATTAATGTTACAAGAGTCTCGCCAAAAGTCGTAGCAAAGATCAAGGAACGAGATGAACGAAAACGACAAATGACTATTGCAAGATTGACAAATAATCGTATGATAAAGATGAACTTGAAAGACTTCCGAAAGAATCCTGAAGAATTGGAAACAATTAAAGAAGAGAATCCCAACGTCGTGTTACCACTTTTTTAAACGCTACACTATTATTTTGATTTATTTATACTCATTTGTCATGATTTTTAAATTAATTACCCGGTATTTTATCTGAATACGTACGAGTTTTTTTTGTATTTACTTAATTTATGAAGTGTGTAAATGTTGTTTAATTATTTGCGGCGACTGCTATAGTACTACTGGTTATTACTCACGAACTATGAAATTTTACGGTGCAAAGATTTTATATTTTTGATGAGCACTATTTATATGGCAAATAAATGATTCACTCGACTCTAGTACATTTATTTTCAATTGAATAGAATGCATTTTATTAATAATATTTCAATGCATATAGTAAATCATGGACGAACTGGTAATTTTTTTCAACATTGCACAATAAATTCACAAAAGAAACATTTATTTTCTGAATAGAAAAAAAGAAAATGTTAGGCTTGTCATACAGAAATACTTGATGTTGTTACTGGCACATTACAAACATTGTTTTTGATTAAAGAAGTATGATTTCAAAAATGGGTTTAACATGACAAACTATCCTGTTATAATTACAGTATTACGAAAGGTTGAATGATAAGATAGACAAAAGTTTGCAAAAAACGCACAAGTTGAAGGCCATTAAAATTATGAACAAAATATGTTCCTTTCTCAATATAAATATATATTGAGTGAATAATTAAAATTAATTAAAATAATGTGTAATTGCTATAAAATGACTTTTAAATTATGGTACGATAACCATACATTGCATATTATTACAAGTCTATGTAAGACTTTTGTGGACTTTACGGTCAATTAAATGTAAAGCTATTATGCGCAATATTTTGCTAATTGTGGTTAAACTTCTAAAAAGTCTTTTAGTAAAATGCTTCGTCGTTTCTCTGCAATATCCATTTGATTTTGCAATTCTCCCCTGTCCGTTGTTTCTGCTCTTTCAATTTTCCAAGATAGATTCTCAATTTCAGCTTCTAGTTGAGCTTGTTGATACTCAAACTATATTAAAAAGAGATTAAATGTATTAAAATAACTTTATCTTGGTATTAAATTACCAGTTCCTTGCGTGACCCAGGCTCCATGTAATAAGCATAAGGATAAGTGAACTTTAAAGTGTAACGACATTTTGCAAGTAGATTCGCCGCATCAAGCAAATATTGCCAGTCAATCCAAGTCCCTTCAGACTCCATCACCTTTTTTAAAAAAGATATCAATGTTTAAATTTTATTTGCAAGTTAATTGCAACTATAATAATGTTTACTCGTACCTTTGATTCGATCCTATCTTTTATTCTTTGTAATGTCTGCTCTTCTAGACGAAGACTTTTTGAGTGATTTTCCCACTAAGATAAAAAAAAATACTCGTAAAAGATCAAGATCATATTCGTATTTTAGTTTGTTTTTTTTTAATTGCTTACTCTTTCATAATAATGCAAATATTTTTTAAGGGCTTCACGGGCTTGAGCGTGAACGGATTCATAGGCAATATTTGGATTTTCTTTATATCTTGAGCACTCGTAGTATTCTGAACCATGAGACTTCCAGTCACCCAAACACATCCAACAAAAATCGTGTTTACAACTGTAACACTGCATGTGATTACATCCTCCATTCTTTTCAATACAAATATGACACTTTGGGCACTGAAAAAATTAAATCGAAAATAAATAAATGAAATATTAATATTGATTATAATTGATTAAGTGACGTACATCTTTTGTATGAGCACTAATATAATTTGCTGTCTCACTATCATCGGCACATTTTGTAAGCCACCGTTTAATTGTCTCACAATCTGTGGGAGCGTGATAGTCAATTCCACATTTGAAGCTTTAAAAAAAATTAAATAATACATGTTGGTTATTCTGAATATTAATATTATATCTGATCTTTTAATTGATAATCTCACCAAAAGTCTGACTTGCATTGATAGCAAATAACTTTTTTAGCTAAAGGCTCTTTGGAACGAACTATGATATCACAATTTGGTCCTGGACAAAATCTAGATAATCAATATATTATTATTAAAAATATAATATACCATGTGAAATATAAAAATAAATATAAATGTTAAAACAAACATACCTCAATTGAGGATGAGATTTGACATAGTCCCTGAATGCAAAGCGTTGGTACTTCTCCCGAATGATAGGTCGACTAACTAATGACAGAACAAAGTCTTCTGGTGCCAGAACGACGCAATCTTGAGCCATGCATCCGATTCCTGTGCTGATTCCTTCACTTATCTGCACTTCGAAATGAGATCCCCAACACTCATGACAAAAGAGATGGCCACAAGCCAGTGCTCTGTACGTTTCCAAAGGCTGATTTCCATAACAAACTGGACACATGACGGTACCGAGGGTGGAAGTAGAGTGCATTAAAGGCTTTGGAACATTGTTATTAGCCGGCTTGACCCTCGCATTCACCAGTGTCCCATGAGCGTCCCCTTCGTAAGTCTCGATTATTTCAGGCAGAGACCAATTCAGCGTGTGAAGAAGGAGCTTGGCAAGGGCAGGGGTCACCTATATTATAAAAACACAAAGTGATTATAATTATGCCATGTTTATAAATTGGTAGGAATGATTTAAAAAAAACTTACGCTCAGTCTGACGGACATCACTTCCACGAGCTCATTTAGTAATTTCTCCACTTCCTCCACTCTAAGGCATTCATACTGGAAACTTTCTGGGTCTTTTCGAATGTCGATGTCATACTCGTCTTCAATTTGTGAGTTGTAGTAGTTGTCGTAATCATCGTCCTCGATGTCACAATCTGAGTCGTCCCCCGACATCGCGCCCCCAAAAATCTATTCTACCTTGGTCGACGGATAATACCTCAATAGTTATCTCGACATTAAAATAAATTCATGGTCAAAAAATTTTAAACATGGCCCTAATTTGGTTTTACACTCTCCTTCTCTTCACTTTTTAGCCAATTTTAATAAATACTGTAACTAAGAACAAACACACAAATAAAAAAGAAGAGAATTTGTATTTTTTGTCTTTTGGGAGGTTTATCTACTTATCTAAAAATTATAAATTTGGGAATGATAGTTTCTATTTGCTTCTCTGAAGAGTTCTCTATACAGTCAGGTAGTTTTCCGAGTTCCTTCCTAAACACAGCCTCACATGTTACACAGGTTATTTTGCAGATGGTCGTTCATAAACTACCAACAGTACCAACTCTTTTGAATTAGAAAAATAAGTTTAAAATAATCAAATTAAATAATTAAAATAATTAAGTTCAAAATAAATATCTAGTGTTTTTAATATTTTAAATATTTAAAGTGAAAAACAAATTTCGCAAAATTTTGTAATTTATTTTTTTGTAGGAATGTGACTTTTCCAAAAAAAAATGTGAATGGTCCTAATTTTTGGATCACCTTTGTTTTATTTTGCCTTAAAACCGCACACTTCTTCGGACAAGTGGACCCTTCGTCGATTAAAAGTGTTTCTGGAAGCCTGAAATTGTATCCCTTTTACCGATTATGATTTTTCGAAACTTCCTCTGTATAGAAAGGAATATGGCGAAACTTCATTCGTTCAAAGTTCCTCTCTATAGGAAGGAACTCGGAAAACTACCTGACTGGCAGACTTTGAGCACAAGGGCATTTAAGTGCAGCGTACCGTCCATGAAAATGATCAACAATATCCAAAAGTCATTCAAATCTTTTTACTGAAACTTGATTGAGGGATGTCGTGGTCATGATTGTTGACATGTCAAGTGGGCGTAGTTATGAAAGGTCCCCCAAAAGCCAAATGCTACACCCAAGAAGCAAGAAGCCAATCGGGAGGAGCATCCAACAATCAAGGATGAGAACAAAGGCTGATCAAGCTCAAGGCAATGTAATTGGCATAGGGACCTTAATTTAATCCAAAAACTCACGCAAACATTCTAAAAACAAACCAGACACTTTTTGGATTTCATGAGAACAAAAAGGCGTCGTTTTGCATTCAAAACAATGTCAATAATAGTCTATAAATATGTCAGGTGGAATTACATCTTCTTGTGGGACAAGCAGCTTCCATATGCAAACAATTAAAAGGTCAAAAATGGAAACATTCCATCCCTTAAGGGACCTTAAGGAAGCTTTTTCAGAAGGATGCAAAAAATGAGGAAATTGAGACGACAAAAACGTTGGAAAAAAACGAAATGGATGCCCGCGATAAAGAACAACAAAGCGGTATCGGAGTCAAGTCATAGACTATGCACAATATAAACACGATCCAAGATTTCCAAGGAACACTGGAAAGTTTCAAAAATGTCGACTACGACCACGACAACGGACAATACAGACACCATAAGCACGTACCTGACGATGGGGGGCTTGGACGAGTCGGACATGGCAGCCTTGTTTGCTGAGGGAAATGACTTTGACACAACAGTGACACCGAGTGACCCCAATGATCTGCGACAAATCCGGTTCACTATAGTCAAGTTAGTTGAACACAATGGATCAGCCCCAAGTTTCAAGTACACCATTAGAAATGAGCATACAATGGAAACTTCAACTCTCATTTTAAAGGATGGATGGTAATTTTGACATTACATAAACTTTTTGTCAATTTAAAAAAAGATTTGTCGTTTTAGGGGACGTGAGACATTGGAGATTAGATCTGGGACAATAATTCACTTGGTTGGAGTGGAGAAGGATTTTGATGGGAACAAGTATGTAGTGGAACGAAATCGTGGCTACATGATAATTGATCCTGATCGACTTATTTCTGTCACCAACGTCGTCAACATGAATTGGTGCGATAGAAAAACAACATTTACAGAATTTTTTCGCTTTTCTGGAAGTGGAAACATTCATACACTTGAAGGGACCATTGCTCATGAATTGTTGAATCAGGTATATGACAGCTTCTGTTCATGACTGACTCTTATTTTTATTATATTTTATTTTCTTATTATTATACAAGGCAATGGCTGGGAAGTTAATTTCACGCAATGACATTAAGAAAGCTTTTCAAAATATAATTGTAACTCCTGAAGTTTTGGACACAGCGTATGGGATTGGGATGACTCAAAAAAATCTGCAGGCGCTTGAAGATGAGCTGATTGAACCAGTACTGAGTTTCATGTCAAAACTCAATCGTGGCGAAGAAAATATAGATCCATCGGAACCAAGATTTGTCACTAAAGGAGACAGACAAAAATTCATGAAACTGGATTTTCATAAAGCTAGCAAGGACGAAAAATTAAAAATATTAAGTGTTCAGGATATTGAAGACTGTTACTGGAGTCCAACTTATGGGTTAAAAGGAAAAGTCGACTGCACTGTAGACACTCTAAATTCACTTGGTGAAAGAGCCGTAAGTCGAGATTGGGATTTTATAAAAAAAATAAACACTTGCCTGGTAATATTTGACAATTTTAAATTTGAAAAGATTATACCAATGGAATTTAAAACCGGGAGAAAACCGAACCCAAAATTTCCTTCTAACACAAACCGATCTGAGCATCGCGGACAAGTTTACCTTTACTCGCTAATGATGGATAAACTTAATCTTGTTGGACCATGTGGCATCTTATATTATATCAAGTAACCATCCTACAAGTTTCTGATTATGCAATTCACAATTTTATTATTTCGTGTATGTATGTACAGAGAAATGCATTTACATGAAGTTCACCCTCCTACTGGAGAAATTCAGTCTTTGGTTATGGCAAGAAACCGCATCGTCCAAAACATCATTGAAACAAACTCAGGTGATGGGTTTTCAAACGTTCCTAGAGCCTCAGGTGCAACCTATGATGTTCAATGTAAAAGATGTGAATATAAAACATTTTGTACACTTTCGACATGGACGTAAGGAAGTTTTGATTATATTGTAAGATTTTAATGTGCATAGAACATAGAACTCGTTATAAAATTTCAGGAGTGACGACGGAGAAAATGACGATCCTGATGCACGACAGTTTTCCAAATTAGAATCACAATTAAATAAAGACTTGAGCTGTTTGGGAAGGGATGATAGAGCGTTTTTTAAAAAATGGAGTTCAACCATAAAATATGAAATGGATGACGATGAGACAAATTTCAATACTAAAAATCTGTGGTTAAAACCAGTGATCAAACGGTAAATTAAGTAAAAAAATGAACTATTAATTGTCATTTTACATATATTTTTTAACATAATTTCAATACAGTGAACGAGATGGGAGTTGCATTGGATTTTTGACCATAATTTCTCAAACTCAATCTACTTCTGGATCGTCTGCTCTGATCACATTTGCATTGGATACAGATGAAAAACGAATCCTTTCTATAAACTTTGCAGAGAGAGATTTTGTGATTGTTGGTACAACACATGCTCCCAACGTTGGATATGCTGTCGTTGAAACTATTAATGAATCCAACATAGTAGTCTCAATGGAAAGGTTTATTATAATATTTTTTTTAAAACTTTGAATAGAGAAATGATTGCAAAATATGTTATTGTTTGAATTCATTACAGACAAATTAATGGACGACACGGGGATCCTAATACGAAATTTTCAATTGATAAAGTGTCATCCAGTAGCATTAATGCCATTCAACTGAGCTATTTGTCAGATTTAATGGAAAATAACCCAATTGCAAATCGACTGAGAGAATATTTAATTGGAAAGTAAGCTCAAGTTTTAATTTCCATGCAAATTGAGATACCTTTTTATATGTCAAGCTGTTTAAAACATGTAATTTAATTTAGTCGAGAACCGGTGATTGGTAAATTAAAAAAAACTGAAATTGGACCCGAATTCTATGACATTATCAAGCCCTATAATGTCGAACAAAAATCAACCATTTATAAAGCAATTTTAACTGACAGTTTATTATTGGTGAGCGGCTCACCGGGATGTGGTAATGTCATAAATTAATAAGATTATATGCAATAATGCTGGTAATTAGGTATTTTTAAAAATAGGGAAAACGACCACAATAATTGGATTGATTAGAATTCTGACACTCAAGAAAAAAACGGTCTTGATTTCGGCTTACACCAGCAATGCACTTGACAATATTCTTCTTGCTTACAAAAAATACAGTGACAACTTCATTCGTATCGGATCTGGTGGAAAGCTAAATGAAGAAGAACTAAGACCATATTCAACAGCTTTTCTTCGTACTCAGTACAAAGACGTTGACAAGTTGGCAGAATTTTATGAATCTAAGGTACACCTCACTCATTTAAAAAACAACAATAACATTTACATGGAAAATAATTTTTAAAAAATATATAATTGTTTTTATAGCCTGTAGTTGGAACGACACTACTAAGCTTAAAACATCCTATATTTTCTCAAAGAAAGTTTGACTATTGTATTGTTGATGAAGGATCTCAAGCATTTCCTACTGTGATAATTGGGGCAATGTTGCATGCTGAAAAATGGATAGTTTTTGGTGATCCAAATCAATTGCCAACCGTAATTAAATCACCAAAAATTAAGTAAGCAGAAGCACATTAAACTTAATTTTGTTTAAAATATTCAAAAATATAAATTTTATTATTTTTTTCAGGGAAATGAAGGTTCCCGACAACTTGTTCTCTCTTTTAAGGAAAGGCTCCGAGGTTGCCCCAAAAATAGCAAGCCTTAATATTCAATACCGCATGAATGACGTAATCATGGCAGTTCCCAATAATTTGGTGTACGAAAATGTCATGAAATGTGGAAGTCCAAGCCAAGCTAACAGAACGCTCTTATACTCATCAGAAAAGGCCAAAGATTATCTACATTCTAACTACCCTGCAGTGGAAAATCGAACGTGGTTGTGCTTAGCTGCTAGCCGGAAACAAATTCGTTCAGTCATGTTCTTGGACACAGAATTACTAGAAGCGTACGATACGACCAGAGCCACTAGTCTGCAAAATCTTAAGGAGGCAAGCATCGTGTTGGCGTTCACAAATTTCATGATAAATGTAAAAAAAAAGAAGATAATAATAATTTTCTAGTTTAAAAAGTTATTGACTAAATCTTTCAATTTTTCCTATATGCAGAGCGGAATCTCACAGAAAGACATTGGAATCATTGCTCCTTACAGAGGACAGGTTAATTTAATAAGAGATCTTTTTGGAAAATTGGAGCTTCACGTGGAAGTCAACACTGTGGACCAATATCAAGGTCGAGAAAAGCAGCTAATCATCCTATCTTTCACCAAGAGTATTGCGATGCTAGAAAATGATGATCCTAATCGTCAAAAGTCAAGGAATGAAGTAAGGATGATTAAAATTATGCAAATTAATCTCATTCCCTATTTGATTAACTCTTGTGAATCTGTGTAGGAATCATCTATATTGAACGATGTTAGGAGAATCAATGTAGCCATCACTCGTGCTCAGACTAAAGTAGTATTAATCGGCAACAGCAGCACTCTAAACATGTTTGCCCCATGCAAAAACCTATTAGTGAATTTGGATGAAAATCAGAAACACAAGCTCAAGGCTACGGATTTTTCACAATCCTTTTTTACAGAACAATAAACATTAATATTATTAAAGGATTCAATAAAACGCTTACAAATGATAAAATAATCTCAATCAACAACTTGTTCGATAATTTCTGCGAGGTTTTTGGCGTCTTGGACCATTTCTTCCAACATTCTGTTGTCCCCTTCCAACTCTTCAATTCGTTTATGCAAATACTCGTTTTCCTGAAGTGTTTCTTCCATTGCTCGTCCCCTTTCTTCTGCCAACTGCTTCCAATATTCCAAAGGTGGTTCATCTGTAAACAAGTGAATTCAAAATATGTCAAGTGCTTGCTCACACAACAAGATATCAAATGGAGAAAGTATAAATACAAACCTGCAGTGATGAGTTCTATATCAGGATGCACAGTCTGAATTCCTTTATCAATAAATTTGCGCTTGGATATCCTCTTCTGGAGCTTTTTAGAATTTGATTTTGAGACTCGGCCTGATTTTTCTGTGGTAGTGTTGATATTGTGATCACCACTTTTCTTAGTGACTAGTGATGATCCTGAAGATACTTTGCGTCCTACCATCTCACATTCACGACTAAACTTTAAAGTTTTACATTTGCTCGTGAAACAAAATTTTCAACTAAACGGAAATGAGCTGTGGTCGTTTTTTGACATAGGGGACAGTCATTTTTTTGTAAAAATTTTGTAATCTCGCAAGATATGAGATTTTACAAATTCTTACCATTATGATGTAAATTAGGATTAGTAAAAGTATCAACGAGCATAGAGCAATCAATAGGTTTCCTTATTTTAGCTGAGATAAAGCCGAAATGTATGAGTGCCTATTATTTGTGTGGGGCAGACCTTATACAATATTTATAATCATAAAGAGAGAGCATCTTGTATTTCCGAGACAGAGTGATTAAAGACGTGAGCAGTGTGTTTGTTTTGTTCCACTAACTCTTCATTTCGTGAACAATCTTTGAGACTAATTTCCCAGATACATTTTGAGATGAGATACGTGCAAACAAATGTACATGACGCATGCTACTACCTTTAGGCTCAAATAATCATCAGGCAGAATGTCAGGCTAAATAAACAAACCAAATAGAGACAAGTAAAAGTAACAGGGCTTTCTAATGTTGTTCTTTTAATTTTGGCTACAAACAGAAGAGAAGACAAAGTTCTCCAACAGGATTATTTATATACTACTCAAGGGATTGTTTCGTAGAATTGGCTAACGAAGAGATCAACTATGTCACTGGACTCTCCTCTGTCTCTTCATCTTTAATATTTTTAATCCATTTGCGCTTAAATATATTTTTTTTTCATTTGAAAAGATTTTCTTCTTCTTTATTTTCTAAGGATAAATCAATGAAAAGATGCAACTCTCTCATCTATTTTATCGTTCCCTGCTGTGACGATTTCCATTTCTTTTCTGCTCTACCTTTTGTCTGTGCCATCAACATCATGTTTGTCATTTGTAGAATGTCATAGAGAATTAGCATCGCGTCTTTTCTTGGCTAAAACAAGTGACCTTGTCCAAACACGCAAATGGCTTAATGCAAAGGTTTTGAGAAGTGGAAAAGTTAATGAATTATTAAGAAGTATTCGTGGTGTGGCAAGATCTGAGACGTTCTTAGCCCTCATTGTGGCCGTGTCTCCGAGGGGATGTAATAGGAGAGAAAATATTTAGAGAAGAATTAATTTGGTACAGTGAACTGGCCTGAAACTAACAAGTCTCCATTTTACATCTCCACTTTCGCCAAGATTCCTAAACAAGGTTGATTTGTAGCTCTTAAATCAGGAGCAGAGGAGTTTCTAACAGAGTCTCAAGTTTTTTCCTCCTCTCAACTTTCTCCTACAAATGGATAACAACTTTATTTTGGCAGCTGCTTCTTTCAAATTCTTGGGCTGTTGAAACCATTCAGAAAATCCCTCAATGTCTACCTTTGCATTATCATGTTTTGCCATTTCTTTGTTAGGATATTTTATTGCTTTTTGTGCGATTCCAAAAATTCAAGAAATGCCATATGTATGTAATGCATGGAGAAAGGGCTCTTTGTTAACCTTAAATAGAATTAATTTAACATACTTATCCACCACATTTTCCTCTTTTATTCGTATTCAAAGCTCTTTTTTTCTTCTGATGTAATACATAGATTTACTTACTTATATAGTTACTTATCTTTAGTTTGTGGAGACCAAAGCATGCAGGTAACAAAAAAAAGATGAACAAGTTTATTTGTGCTAATCTTCTTTTTCATCACCATCTCCTTTAATAACACAACCTGTAACTTTGAGTTACATAACTTCTTTGAACTTTCTAGCTTTTCTACACATTAAACATGATTTGTGTTAAATTCCCTTGAATCATTTTGGACGTTTTTAGCCTAGTTTTAGGCTAAGCCTGGATTATAATGGCTGTGAAATTATGGTAAATCTGGAACAAAAGTCGTTTTAAAATCAACCCCACTCTGGGCCATCCCATTTTCGTGGCAATTATGCAAATTAACAATTCGCTTTTACCACTTTACATCACCAGGAGAAAAAAAAGCATGTTAACTTCTCAAGAGTCGTTTCTCTTGAAAAATGTGAAGGATGAATATGTACATAAGAATTTTTTGTCCTGCGTCTGCTTTCTCTTTGGAAATTGCCGAAAAATGAATGTACTAATAAAAATAAACGCCATGAATATTTTAATTTGGGAAACAGAGAACGAATGTCGAGAAAGAAAGAATCTGTGCTGTTCATCTGAACTCTTTCTCCCTCATCATTTTGTGGGGCAAGAAACGAGGGTATGCATATATTGCCAACACTTGAGAGGACATTTATTTCAGACTACTGTAGTAAAGTGAGATAAAGTAGTTGTCAAGCTCCAAAATGAAAGCCAAAAACTCTGCGGAATGTTCCCAGACCAGAATCTATTTCGGAATAGTACGCTTCATCGCAACTCCTTTGGTTATTTACATTAAATGGATTCAGAGGGCAATTAGAGAGAATCACTATTTCCAAACTAATTGATACAAATTATAAATAGGAAATTACAGTATTTGCCACAAGCATCCCAATAAAATTCATAAAGCCATCCCTTTCTCTCTATCTCTACATTTTCCATATGGCATTTGTACTGTAGAAGCAGTTGTTGTTAAAATTGAGCAAAGGGTTTAATGAAATGTTCATTGTTATTATCTGTGCATCACAATCTAGGATTTCATTGAGTGGTGCTGGAGGATGAGCGTAAAGTTTTGGTCATCTTCCAACCGTCTTTTCTTATATCATTTTATATCACTTTGTTTGGGCAGAAAAAGAAAAGAGATACAGAGAGAGAGAGAGAAGGGAGAAAGTGGTTGAGGGAAACTGAGAAAGAGCATGTTTTAGGAGAAAACGTTGGATTGTGGAGAAAGGAGTCTCAGTCTTTGCCAACCCTTGAGTCGCTCTACACAGTCTTTTCTTCGGCTCCACAAACGACAATTACCACAACTCCAGGCGTTTCGTCTGCTTGAGCGACACCAGACGCAGCGTGTCGTCAAACAAAAGATTTAATTCACATTTTTACATCTCACCAAAAACACCTTTGTCTCACTATTTGTGCTCCTTGCTTGAATTTATTTGTTGGGGGTCAAAGGGGTTGGGAAACTGGGACTGAATCTGAATTGAAAATTTGGGGAAAGAGAAGCCGAAGAGAAACGTCCTTGTTTTGTTAGTTTTTTTGAGATTGTATTGACAGTGTTCCTGTTTGATGTCTCAGCCAACGGTTTGATTTATAACACACACTTATATAGTAGATATCTGTCGAAGCCGCTGCTATTGTGATAATCCCTTTTTGGCTTGATGTTGAATGGAAATTGGATATATTATTGAATTTTGTTAGTTGTGAAGCGGAACTGAGTAGCAGTTGAGATCAGCAGTGTTGTTTGTCTCTAGATATTGCTATCAAGAATTGGTCCACGGAAGGATCGAGTAAGAAAGTGTGCCGTCTTTGAGAAAATCCATTAATCATTTAAACATGATGATGAGACTGAGATAATTCTGCAGAGTTTTAGTTCTTTTGTCCCTTGGTGCATCACATATTTGTCTTGGTATAATAATTCACTTGCCTTTACATAGTTGGAGAAAATTCCAGCGTTTCATCTTTTTCTTTGTGTTTGAGTTTGATGGGATGAGAGAAAATTAGTATATTCCCGTCTCCCGTGAGGACTTTGTATGCTTAGCATTACAAAGTAAATTTTGTTTGAGGTCTGGTTTGATCTCCAATAAGACATTGGCGAAGGTGAACGTATATACTTAAGATCAGCGTGTGATTGCTTTCCCCACAACCATCCAAACTTTGAATCCTCATCATCAACCTTTGAGTGTATGTAAGTGGAGACTTATCAAAAGTGGCTTTATTACAGGGACTCAACTGCCAGTCAAATCTTGGAATCTCAGCAGCAATCCAATACCAAAGTTCATCCTTCACTGTCAAAAAGTTGCAATCATTTCACTTGCAGTTGTCGTTACCCACTGATAAGTTGTTGTAATCCAACTGTTTTCATACACTTTGTAAAAACTCTGTGTGTGGGTAAAACCAAGGAGAGCATACTACAAGCAATTTAAACTACACTCCACAAATCCAGTTAGTTTTGTGTGTCAACTGTTTCCGGATCAGTTTCCACTGGGGAAACCTTGATTTCTCTATACTTGTCAACCAAAAAGTGTCGAAACTAGAGCTCTGTGTGTGTATGCGGTAATTCGATATATATCTGGTCACCAGCCTTGTTCTTCTGAGAAGCAGCCTTCTGGAATTTCATTGTCCTGAAAATATTTTTGAAGCAAATAATATAATATCTCAGACAACTTGATCCATCAATTTTTTCATCAACTTCAATTGCAGAGATGGACGGTCCTCAGCAAATTCTTTCGGTAAGACAACCACTGCATGCCTTTCAGCTTTTACTTTCTTAAGGTGTACCAAATGATTTGAGCTTGAGAAAGATTAATGGAAAAACAGAAGGCATGGTGTGCAATAAACTGTTTCTCACGTTGAGTATTATCAAGATGCTGCTGCGTGTGGCATGTGAAGAGAAAGGAGATCACGACGGGGGCAAGAAGTTGTAACAATTGAAAGAGCAACAAGCTGTCTGGCATTCCCATCGATCCTCTCAATTAAATTATTATTTCAATTAAATAACTTCCACTCGTTATGTTCACTTACAAAGCCCTCACTCTCCAGCAGCAGCAGGGGAAAGAAATGACGGACGGCTCCAAATTAAATTGCGACCAATATATACTTATATGACTTTATACTTCTGCGGAAACTATTTCCTAATTTACCCGTTTTGTTCCATCCAGTTTATGAAATGAAACACATAATCTTGTAAACCATCATCCAATTTAACTCACTCAATTTCTCGGCATAATTTAATACACCACAATGGAACATTTGCAAAATATTAGAGTGTTAAACACCAAAGGAAAGAAAATATGATGATCATCATAAAATGCATTTTGCATCTCCCAAAACGTATCTCATTTTAATAAACTTCTTTATTTCTTTACTAGAAAACCCACTTTGAGATTCTATTCTTAGTGCACAAAGTGAAATATATTGTTTCAATATATAGTCAAAAACATTTTTATATACCAACACAAAATTACTACCCTTGCAGTAATTTCTGGTGGTGTGATTAATTTGATCCCCAAGGCTATTATTATTCGTACCAGTAAATTTTCATTGCCATCAACTTAATCCGAGTGCTTATACAGAGGAGGTGAATAATAGATAGATTTATTTACATGCCTTTGAAAGGGATGAATGCGTGTTTATCACTAGTCAACATTTCTTTCCACCAAATGTCTCCAAATAGCATCAAACAAAATTTCACTCAAAAGCAGAAGCAAGTGGATCATCACTCTTGAATTAGCGGAGACTTGTATTGTGACGAGACCACTTAAGCGTTAATTTACACTTCATGTCTTACAAGAATGTTGTGCGGGAGGCAACAATGGTAACACGTTGAAGGATCACTAAGAGAGATAGAAGAGAGTGACGGAAAAACAAGGGAAAGTAAGTAAGTAACAAGGGTTTGCTTGAGACTCTTTTATGCTATAAGCTAAACTGGATAATATCTAAATTTCCACAATAAAACAGTATGGGTTAGTTCTTTGGTTTAAAAGGAGCGATCTAAGCGTGAAGAAAGTGTCACCAAGACTGCGTGTGTATGTGAGTTATGTCCTTTCACTTGAGACACGCTATAATTTCACACCATATAAAACATATATGTGTGTAACTTGATTTGACCTTAAAAAGTAGGAGAGCATTAAGCTTCTCATTACCACAGGGAGTGAGAACACTCAAGTCAAGATAGGCCACTTTTTCATTGGTTCTCAAGCTAATGGAGCATGATTGACTTTGAAAGGCCAAGATCTGAGAGCAAAGATTTAAGGGTGGAGGGAGAATATTGAATTTACTTTGTATTCTATCGCTGCTAAGACACAGGAAAAGGGAAAGTTTTTGGGATTCGAGAGTGGAAATGAACGTTGCACAACTTGTTTCAATATTCAATATTCGCCACCGCAAATTAACCAAATCCAAAATTGAATTGGTCAATCACAATTCCACATGAGTGAATCATGTAAATGTGAAACATCTACGAAGGAACTAATTAACTTCCCTCATTTGACACTTTCATTCAATTATTTTAATTATACCACTTTCAATTTTACCATTTAATTGTCATTTTGTGCGTCATTTCATGCCAAATAAATATCTACCTAACTGATTGCAGGCATCCTTTCTCCGCATCTACAATTGCAAGTCTTTCTCCCGTTTGTTACATTTTTTTTGAAAAGGTCTTGAACCAACTCAAAAAAGCATCTACTCACTAATTCATCAACTTTTTGTATGGAAACTGGAGAAGCAGCCTTGTGCTCATTATCTACTAATACGCTCGTTCTTGTGGCTTGGTTAAATTTAAACTGTTTCCAAAAGCCAGGAGGGTTTTCCACATTATCGGAAGTTTAGTGTGTGTTCCAATTTAGAAATCTTCGCACATACTTGATCAGGAAAAGTTATTTTGTTTAAAACTGCCCAAGGATCTATTGCTTCTCAGAATAAAAAAGGTGAAGAAGAAAAGTTCTTTTTGATTTGTTCAGTGGACAAATCCTCATTGACTCGCTGATTTTTTGTTTCTTATATAAAATCCTTCATGTTAAAGGAATATGGGGGTATTAGAGGCTTGAACTGTTCTTGCTTGAAAGACGCTTGAGCGACTAAGCCAAATTTCAAGTTTCAACTTTCAATTCAAAAGTTTTATAAGCTTTGAAGTTTTTGCAAAGTTTTGATATTTTTATTTATGACAGAGTACAAGTATTGCAACAGAAGGTCTTTTTGAATCCTGGCAGATAAGGAAATACTTTGTCTGTGGTGGAACTTTGGGGAGACAGCTTAAGGAGAATTCATTCTTGTCCTGTCACGTGGGGACTATTCCTTTTGTTTAAAAGATGAACCTCTCCCGTGTATCTTCAGCTTCAATTACTTTCCACAAAAATCCCCATTCAGCCTTCCACAGCAATTAACGCTGCTTTGACTTGTTTAATTCCGACTTTGATAGTGAAACATTATGAGCATTCCTTCCATTAAATAATTATTGTTTTTTTTTGGGGATCTCTAAATATTTGGCAAGAGGATGATGAAATATATTCATTTGCTTAAGTAAACACTCTTTGTTCAGATGTATATAATTTTAGAAAAAAATGGCTATCAAAGTCTGATGTGATTTTCTCCTACTGACTGAAGATGCTGTGTACAGATATAATGCATTTAGGGGAGAAGAAGAAAGGGTCTCATCGTGACAGCACAAAAGTGATGGGGATATACATAAGTTTTATAAGCCATACACTTTGTTTGTGGAGCATAAATATAAATGCAAATAGGGCTTGAAGTTTCAAGTGAAGCCACAAAACTACAAACATTATTTCCAAAGAAAGTCAAAGAAAAAGTTCCCCCTTGTCAATTGGTCCTCAAGTATCCACATTTCCCTTCTTCCTAATCCTATAAAGATGGAGATCACATTTCCCCACAATAAGAGGCCTGTAATCTGTAAAACACAAGGTACGCACAACATTTCACCTGTCGCCGACCCACTAATGGTCAACATTTTTTACGCCGATGGCAAAGAAATCAATGGAATTGCCCCCAAAGTCACATTGTGTACTGTGGGAAAAGTCCTCAAGTGAAAATCTTAATGGCACCAATGAACTATAAACAGCTACTCACAATCACACATCTCTCCTTCACAGCCCACCGAATCGGATACATAAAACTACCAAATGCTTTTACGTTTTATACCATCAGTTGAATTCAACAACCAAATAGTTTCCTTCCTTTCCGTTAGCTATTATTATTACCACCTACTCATTCACTCATACCTAAACTGCAGAAAAGGAAATAACGTTGCGAAATAATGTTTGGATTCTGAAGCAGATGCAAAAGCTCTTCTTTTCTTCCTCCAAAAACTTCCATATATAGTCAGTCGGCTTCATTTTCAATCCAAATCGCTCCATGCATATAATGGACTGTTTATTCTACACACACCTTTTATGTAGTAGAGTTTATAAAATGTGTAAGCATCTTGTACATGTATGTATCCATCCACGCTCTCCTGAGCACCTCAGTAGGATAATCTGTAGGATGAGGAGATGGTGCAATTCAATTAGAATTCCTTTTAACTTTAAACAGAATTTTGCGGAGAAAGCAAGAGAGAGAAATTGCGTTGGTGTAAGTTGAAAGAGTTTTACTTTAATTATATGCAAGCAACACTTCATTGATCTTGGTGAAAGAGTTGGATGGTGATGCGTAGTCTTAAACACTGGCAATCACACTTTTTCTTAATCTTTTATCAACGCCTTACAGGGGAAATTGAAATGGGGTCATTATGCACACTTGTTCCCACTATGAAGATACACACAAGATTTTATCTCCTCATATTTTATCCATCTCCCAAAGAGGAGAAAGCGAAAGCAGCACTTGGAATCAAAAAGCTGGAGTGTTCAATAAATTCTTAAATCGCCTTTAAATTACACATAAATGGAAATGGATTGTCGGAAAGTAATGGGAATTTGAATCATCTCTCAAGATTTTTTTACTAGATATCAAAAACTATTATTTAAAAAAAAAGTCTAATCCTTTTAATGCTACATGATTCAGACTCAAGAAGCTAATTAACATTTCATAGTTTTATAATGTGTTGCTTTTAAATCCCTTTTGAAATACTTTGGCTCAAAGAGTTTTGATTAATACTACTTAAACAAAGCAACAGTTTGAGACAATAAATATTTGTCCATGTCGGCTTGCTTTAGCTTTGGCTCGTGTGAGTGGGGGAAGGCAAATCTTTACCTGGCTTCTGTTGTTTATCTTCTTCCCCTGTAATGGAGTGAGTAATAGAGAAAGTGATGACTTTGTTTGCGTGGAATGATGGTGGATATATATTACCCAACTGTTGTCTCACGGCAAAGGCAAAAAATTGTTACAGGGGCCAACCGAGACGAAATAACCGAATCCACCCTTTTCTCTCTCTATACCATACCCTACCAAAAATTCCAATTATCTGCATCAGATATTGGACATTTTCCACACTACCTTGATACAAGTATAATAAAGTGATTGAATTCCCATTTGCTTGCTCCTTCAACAAAAGAGTTAAGAATCCAAAACCTGTCTTGCAAGTTTTTTAACATATTATTCTCAAGAGTCTAAGTACATAAGCAGCAGCAGGCGAGACGAGTACAATATGCACATATGCACCATGAAAAGATGTAAAGCACTTGAATTGCCGATAAAATTTAAAATTTATACAATTAACATAATAATAAAATTTAATACACCACTAAATTTCATTAAGACATAAAAATAACGACATACCAAGAAATATTTTATTCATTACTAAAAAAAGTTTGTAATTATAAAATAATGTTAACAATAACAAGTAATATATCAAATAGAGTATTATATTTACATTTTGGAGGAAAATTGGCAGATTGAATAAGAGAATTAAAATATCTGAATCGGATACAATAGTAAACGTGAACAATAGTAAAGAAAAGTATCATTTTTCAGTTATTCGAGCTGATCAATTAACCAAATAAGTAGCATTCATCTTTTGTTAAAAGATGGAAAAGGGGGATTTTTGGAAAGTAGGGCCATGATTTTACGGGAAGTTGGAGAATTGGAGAAGTTGAGATACATTTGGGAAACATGAGACATGGATTACTTACTGGACTACTTTACATAGTCCTGCAGGAGAAATGTGATTTATATTTTAGCAGTTGACATCCTTAGGAACGAGGTCTAAAGGGCTGGCTGAATATTAAATTTATTCAACTATAAAGTGATTAAGGATCATGAAAATGAGCATTAACAACTTTAGTTTGTAAGCAATCCAAGCTTTACCTAGCAAGTTTAAGTATTTGCACATTTCCATTTACTCTCTATTTGTGTCCCATTACAAACAATGAGAGGATCTCCAACAGCAGCAGTAAGTTTGCATTCTTGTTTACATATAATATTGGAAAATTAACTTTATTTAACAGTCGAGAGCATCTTTCACCACTCAATAAGTTGTATGGGTTTATTTGCAAACTGCATATTGTGTACTGATTTATCTATTTAGTGGAGTATAATTAGAAGGTCATTACTTACTATTGGCTGGTTTTGCCAAAAGTTCCAGTAAATGAGTGTCACTGCCAAGAACTTTCTCTAATCCTTTTGGACATTTATCTGTGGGGAGAAGCTTGTTTGAATTATGGGACTGTGTGTGTGTATAGCTCATTACCAAAATTTATGAAGGGGATAATAATGTGGTTGCTTCTTGTTGCTTACCTTTCATGAGGTGGAAGGAATGTCAAAGATATGTCCCATAAATCGATACACGTCCCATTGTCAATCTTGTCTGTTTTTATTTACTTTGGCCTTTTGTGTTCAAATCACGGGCTCTCCAGTTCAATATACCAATGATTGTGACAAAGCTCTATTATCTGCCAACCAATCTGATGCCAAACAATAGGATCAAAGTTTCTGGTCAGGTTTTACAAGAGAGCTCCTTGGAATATTAATGAGATTTTCCTTGGTGACTCCAAAATTATATTAGGGTGAAAATTAAGACACTCTCTCGGATTGTTTGATGGGTTTAAGAGATAATGAGAAAAGTGGGGATGACATTAGCCTCGGAATATTAGACAAGGGAACTAATTAATCTTTTTAATATTAATTATACAGGGGCAGGGGGATGAAGGGGAATGGGGAGACAATGCTTCTCTCTTCAACCACTCCTTGTACCATTACAATTACACTGGACCTCCGGACGTTATCAGTCACCCTGGCGTCCAGGCCCTGTTCTACATTGTCTACGCCAACATCTTTGTGCTCGGCATCTTTGGCAACGTCCTCGTCTGCTTCGTGGTGGGGAGGAACAAGGCAATGCAGACGGTGACCAACTTTTTCATCACCAACCTGGCATTGGCGGACATCCTCCTCTGCGCCCTGGCTGTCCCATTTACCCCCCTTTACACATTTCTGGAGGAGTGGATTTTCGGACGTATCTTGTGTCACTTGGTGCCCTACGCTCAAGGGACGTCCGTGTACATTTCTACGCTTACACTCACTTCCATTGCCATCGACCGCTTCTTTGTCATCATCTACCCCTTCAAGCCCCGAATGAGATTGACGGTTTGTCTTCTGATCATCACGGGGATTTGGATATTTGCCCTACTGGCCACTCTTCCGTACGGGATTTTCTTGGAGTATAAGATGGAGAATGGCAAGTACACCTGCAGTGAGCGTTGGCCGAGTGGAAGGGAACGAAATGTGTTTAGTGGAGCAACAACCACGATGCAATTTGTCCTCCCCTTCATCATTATTTTATTTTGCTATGTCAAAGTCTCCATCAAATTAGCCGACAGAGCAAAGGCAAAGCCAGGAAGTAAAAATAGCAAAAAAGAAGCCTTGGAGCGGGAGAGAAAGCGGAGGACAAATCGAATGCTCATCGCAATGGTTATGATCTTTGGAGTCTGTTGGCTCCCAATCAACTTTCTCAACATGCTGAATGATGTGTATGCAGAAGCTGAAGATTGGGAGTACTACAATTTGAGCTTCTTCATCTCGCATGCCATTGCAATGTCTTCTTGTTGTTATAATGTAAGTCATTTTTCATCTTCCAAGCTGTAGGTTTTCATACTTATATGGCATTCATGGCTCTTATTATCCCTCTTAATGTCCGCTTTAAACAAAATTTAAGGAGATGCAAATTTGATGTAGTCAGCATTTGTGATAGGGGCAAGGAAATGGAAATGCGTCCATGAATCTAAAGTTGTCAGGGAACTTCCCTTCACCATCCAACTATTGACTCTTTCTCTCTTTCTGTGGCAGTAAATTCCTTGGCCCAGCAAGTAATAGGTCGCCTACTGCTCCGAAATTGACTTTGATTATTTTCCGTCCTCCCAAAATGACAGGAAGTGATTTCCTCCTTCCATTTCCTGCCACACTTGTATTCTGCATTTTTGCTCCTTGTTTACCAAACTAACTTGCATTTCATCCCAAACAACACAAGAGGCAATAATCCCTTCCCCTTTTAGATCCATGGCACTGAATTCACTTGGACTGATGGTTATTGTTATTATTGTTTGTTATACATATTATCATCATGTTGTTGCTTATATATTTTCTAGCCCTGGTTGTATGCCTGGTTGAACGAAAACTTCCGCAAGGAGTTTAAACAAGTCTTACCTTGCTTCTCCTCATCTCAACGTGCCATCAATAGGTCCAGATCCAGTCGCAGATTCGTGTCACAGAGGACATGCAATGGGGCGGATGGGAACGAGACTGTCCAAGAGACCCTCATGCCCCCCATTCACCAGAGTCAGGCCCTCACGTCCCCATCCACTGGGGCACAGACGACGTCAACTCCAAATGTAGGGAACTTGGAAACTATTGATGAAACAGCATCTGAGTCACCCATTATGAATCTCAATTATGAACAGGTGACCGCAACATATTATTCCTCTACCAACCAAGTGGAGGTCCACATTCCATTTGTCCAAGGGTCCGGGGGAGATGGTATTGGAGATTATGGAGAAGCTTCCCTTCCAGCAGCAGAAGCAGACGAGGCAAGCTCATCCAATATGCTCGACTAATTGCATAATATTGCAATAAAGGTGAATGGCATACTTGCAACATAAGAAATTGGCTTCATAAAGAAGAAGACTGGAAATAATGCTCATTTTATTGTATAATATCAGTATCGGTTATCGGTTGGTGGGCTTGATCAACTGCCTCACAAAAATCTCATATATAAACACATATATATTTTGCGTGGTGCGGATATCAATAGCTCTTGAAATGTCATCTATTGTGTTTTGCCAAATTGTACAAGTAGCAATAGAGGAGAATATAAGTGAGGAGGCAATTCCTTTGCAATATTAACTTGACAATGACACTCGAGGATGTAGGACTCTTGTATTATTATGATTTGTTCACTTATCGACCAAATATTACAAGAGTTGCGTGATTCAGATTAATGTGAATGGGGTAAAACTTTTTGACTTATTGGAAGCCAAAAAGTTTGTTTGCTTATATACACATCGAATACATGAATATATATATAAAAATGATGTAATGCATTTAATTGATAGGAGAAGATTGATGATGCAGCAAATCTGTTGGAGAAAGCAGTTATATAATTCGCTGCAAAAAGGTACCTTGGTGCAGTTACTCAATGTGCACAAAATATCACCTTTTTACCTGATGAAAAGTGTGCTAAAGGACTCTCTCCTATTATTATATAATAATAATAAGTATTTATTAATATTACCATTGTTACTTTCTCTTCTACTATAACTACTACAAGCTTCATGAATGTATACATGTATTTATTATTAAGCGTTGGAAAGGTTGTCGGCAGATAAAAAAAAACTAATTACACAATTCCTGCCCTCTGTTTAATGATACTCTGATGAAATAAATTGATATTATACATATAGTTGAAAATAAAGGATGGAAAAGAATAAATAACTATCATTTGTGAGCTTTGAATTGGCAGAGTCATAAATTAGTTGAATGAGTAAATTAAAATTACATATATACATAGCTATCATTATTACATGTGTAGAGAAATGTTGAATGTGATGTTGTTCTTCCACTGTTATCTATCGGAATTATTGAATATGCAGAGAAATCTAAAAACAAATCTATGTTAAAAGGAATGGGAAAGTTTAGATAAACGTAGTGAAAGTAAATATAGAAATCTGTGTGTAGAGGTTTTTATTGAATAATAAAAAAAATATTATGAGAGAGGGTAGAATACAACTAAACACAATGAACTATTCATTAACTACACCTGTCCATACTATACAATTTCTACATGAATTTCATAATAAGCCTTTCTTCTGGATGGCTGGAGAATTTGCAATTTGGTGAATCCACAGCATTTCGTGACGGCATTTAATACTTTGGGAGAGCGGAAGAGACAGGGATTCATATATTTCTGGGCTGTGTGGAGGGGTGAATAATAATTTGGCAACCGTTATCACATGCACATGTCTCTATCTCTCCAATTTTTCTGCAAACTGTGATATTTTTGTGGAGAAAGCGGAATTCCCCATAAAGTAGTCACAGTGTTCTTTGAGCCACACTTCCCCTCAGGGGCCAGTGACACGAAGAAGGTCTGCCAACCAATGTATGTATTCATGAAATGCTAGCCCACACTTCCTCCTCCTTCTGTAATTCAGGGGCATGAAATTAGAGGGTATTTGGAAAGTGATATTGCATTTCCTTCTCCACTCGCCCTCAATGGGACCTCAAGACTAGTCAAGACAGAGAGAAGGAAGGACCACCTTCGGACAAGCCTATCATTACTTACACACTCTCCCTCCGTTTGATTTAACTCCTTTTTCACTACGCCTTATGCATTATTAGCCAAGTAATTTGTAACTGTCATTTTATTAGTTCTACAATTGGACCATGAAATTCTAAGAAACCAAGTCAAAAACTGCTTTCTCTCCTTTGTTATCACATTATTCCATCTAAAGTAAATGCTATTCTTGTTTTATTCGCATATAGAATAAGTGGTGGAGTGGAGTCGGAAACATTTTCATAACTGAATGAGCGACATGATTCCATTCCATTCATGGACTTGTTACACGAAACTACTCCAGTAATTTGTTGACATTAAAAGCTATTTTATGCCTTCCTTATATACACACACTCAAGTATAAAATGTTTTTAAGATGTTTTGAGCTAGTTCAAAATAGAGAGTATATATTGTATACTTATTATATAGCAGGGGAGATTTTTAAGAGTAAAAAAGTTGGCTAAAAACTACTGGAAAAGAGAGTGGAAATGTGTTTTGAGAAGTGGCTGCATTGTGTGCGGTTTGCTTTTGATGTGAACAATGAAAAATCAGCATTTGGCCAAACCGAAATAAAACATGATGCAGCATTATTTTTCCGTGCTATTTATTTTGCAATGATTGGCAGTGAGTAAGGGACTGGGGCTGACGTTCATATATACTTATTTGTGTACTGACCAATCTTTTCATTGAATCGGAAGAAAAAGCCATCAACTACTTTCACTTTATATATACACACATTCAACATTTGGCTCAAGGAGCAGCCATTAAATTGTCCACTGTTAATCCACCCAAATTGATATTGCAGAGCGTCCTTTATGATCCAACTATATAATATTTTTCTCTCAAAATGACTTACTACTCAGGTTGACATTTTAAATCCCTCTTCTCCCTCAAGTCAAGTCAACATTATTTGCAAAAGCCTAGATCTCTGTCTCTAAGAGGACATGTCCGTGTCGTCCAGTTTGTGGAGGGTCAAGTGGAAAAGATAAAAGAGTAGAAGTGGTTTTACTCTTCAGGGTATTAAGTTAGAAAAGATGATCCTTCCAGTTGGAATCCAATCACTTCTTCAACTTTCCCCCATCATCTCTATCCATGGGTAATAAATAAAGAAAAACAACACATAACGTTTGCGATGATATTAGCCCACTTCTCCAGCTGTTTCTAAATCAGCCAAACCATCCACGTTTCGTACAATATCCATCTCCACTTTGTCTGAAGATGATGATCTTTCTTTGAGATATAAAGGATGGATGAGAGATGGACGGGAGAATTGGTTTTTGTGGCTGCTTGCTTGATTGGTGGTAGCTGTAGCATGTCTGGCAGAAGTAATTAATTGCTCGTGACAGCGCAAAATAGATTGAGACAACGTAATATTAAGCTTAATCATTCTAGAAGTAGAAAAAGAATGTGTATTCACGTACTTGTACTAACAACTAAACAAACGTGCCCAACACGCAACATTTTCCCCAAATCAAATTACACCATCAACAGGGTGAGAAAATCTAGAAAACTTGGGTAAAAAATTGGACACGAACAACCAATCACTGCAATGCTTACCTTGTTTTACCCTATGTCGGGACATTTCTTTTGTCAACACCGACCCTTCCTCTTCCACCCTGATTTATTTTGGGAGATTATTCAATAAATTCATTCCTATCCCATTACGTCTGTTCTTTTCTCCGGAAACGGGCATCATTACTCACCAAGCCATTTTTTATGTAATTAAATTCAGAACAATTCATTTAATAAGCTTTACATTAAAGAGGTAATAAAAGAGGTAATGGATTCATTCATTGAATTCATACAACTTCATGTTTCTTCAGATCAGTAGGAAACAATACTTGGATAGAAATGATAGAATATTTGCAGTTGTTGAAGCTGCGGTTTCCTTTTCCATTGATCTGTGCCATGTCTCATTAAGATGTGTAAGAAAGAAATATTGAATAGCTGAACATAATTATTATGTATTTAGTACCTAACCTAATAATGCATATATCCTCCTTTGAATGGGAGACATGTAGAGGCTCATTAAATTGAGTTGATAATGTGCGGATTCAATTGAGGAGAAATATAAAGTGATCAGGGGAATTATGAGGAAGGGTTGTAGTTGCCAAGAAAGAAAAATATTGAGCAAGTTTGTTATATAATGGATTTCCATGGAGGATGTGGATGGACAATGGGAGAATAATGGAATCTCTTCCTTTGGGCTGATCAACCGGCTTAACAACCACTACCATCCAGCTACAAATCAAACAAAACTCTTTGACTTTCTCCCAACCAAAATCGTTTACTCCTACTCATCAAAATGTCACACAACAAATGTAGGCCAAATCTTTTTTTTCTGCTGAATCCACACTCTCCCTGTCAACCCCATAAATATATATATATATATATATATATCTATATATGTATAATATAATGTATTGTAATCTGAACAACGTAAATAATAGCCATCAAAGGCTTCAGGATATTTCCGTGACAAAGGATTTTCCAGTTCCATAATAATCATCAAAATAGTCATAATAATTATGGAATCCAAGTAAACGAACCATTCCCTAGCTGCTTTTAATGATTTCCTCTCAATGTTGTTTATCTCACTTTGTAGAATAATTTCACTGGAAATCCTTTGCCATTTTAATATCCAAAGTATCAATTAAATAGTTTTTGGGTTGACATTTGCCACCATCATCGTTATCGTTTGGGTTTGGAGTAGTACAAATATTTTTTTATCATTAAAACATCAAACATTTTTGGGACAGATTTTGTTGATAATTTGTTATCTTTTTTAGTATCCCATTACTTTCTCCTCTTCTAGTCTTTTAGTCATTATATTTTGAAACTATACCAAAAAAACTTTCAAAGTTTCAACGGGATTCAATTCTCATTTCCGATGATTAAATATACATAAAAAAATATCTTTTTTTATCCTTACTTATCATAGTATAAAATCAGACGGGTATTAAATTTTAATCATCTTATGAGAGAGGAAGGAAAAAGGATAGAAAATCCTTATTATCCTTAAAGAACATACAAAAGCGTGTGAAACATAATTAAAAATTCACGGAACCTGAGAAAAGAAAAGTTTGAAAAATTACAATATCGTTTCTTCATTTATTATGTTCACAGCAAATAATAAAAGGCGGAGAAAGTTTTGGGAAAAGCAGTTATATATTGAGAAAATTAATTAAATTAGAGTGAGCTTCATAAACAACGTTGTTTGCTAGTATGAACAGCTAATTTAATATTACGCAAATTATTTTGAGCTTGACAATTTTGATTGGGAGACTTTGTTAGAGGTTTGATTTAAGTGGTGAGGTGAGTGAATGTGAGGGATAAACAAAACGATCAGTTTCAATTTGTTGGCTGAAGACATAAAATTGCTCCCACCCACGACCCACAGAAGAAAAGGTCTGGAAGATCTTAAGGGGAAGTAATATAACAAGAAATATGGGGGAATGTTAAAGAGTATGAATAACCAAAGGTTGACTTGACTCCTTTCTTTTGAACGACTAAAGTTTCTTCAATTAAATCCCAGACTCCCTCCAAATGCACATCATAGGAGAAGAAAGCCAGCTTTTGGACTTTTGCAACCAACTTCTCATTTTAGACTTTCAGATCAAGTTCACACAATGTAGGCTTCAAACGGAAGGAGGGAGTAGGTAGCCAAAACCACAGTCTACTCAAACTTGAGGAGTCCAAATTCCGATTAAATGGTATTATTAATCACCCCTCAAACTCATCCACCTCCAGGCTCACACAAAACTTTACACAAGAATAAATATATTCACGTTTTGATGACAAGATTTATTTCACTCCAACACAAATTATTATCCCATCAAAATTGGAGCATGAAAACTTTCACCCGAGAAATTGAGTTCTTTATTTTTTTTGTTAACTAAGTCAAAAATTATATTTCTCCTTGAAAAGTGAGGACAATAGAAAAACAAGTTGAGCTTTCCAATTTCATCCGGTTTGGCTTCAAGAACATCCCGAGGCAAAACATTCAATCAAGAGCTTACGTAAAAAAAAAAGAAATGAGCACTTGATCCCATGGTGAAAAGTTGAAGGAAGAATGAGCCATTGGATGATGATAGCAACATAATTCCATTCAACTTCCTTGTTTTCACTCATCCTTTTTTTCTCCTGCCCTTAATTATAGTGCATGAAATGAGATACACTTTAACCTGAAATGTAGCTAATGTAAAAAAAAACTTGGCTTTTTATTATATTTGTGCATGAACTGAAGGTGACACTAAAATAGTCACGTACCTTCCACTTTTTTATTTGGCTAAATTGAGAAAGATGTATTTCCCCGAGCATTTGTGAACAAGTAAAATATCACACTACAAGAATGTTATACATAAATATGCATGATTGTGAGATGACACTGAAATATTGCGTGTGTGTAAAGAAGGAGAAGGAGTGAGTAAATATCATCTCTTGTTTTGAAATAAGTCATGAGTGGTGTCCATTAGCCAAGTTGTTGTTTGTGGAACCAGCTTTATTCATTCGAGACAAAGGAACTATATATAAAGGAAGTGGTTGGTTTGCAAAGGAAAATGTGAGAATATGCATATATTTACATAAGAAGAGATCCGTCTTCATTTATTTGATGGAGTAAATGAGTTTCTTTATTTACCCCTACTACAATAAGTTGATGGTAGTTTCATTTGCTTTTCTTGCATCTTGGTGAAATATAGACGTCTCAAATTGAAGGGAATATGTACATATTTTCACACAATGTCCAACACAAATTATCTCATCCTCACCTCGAAGCTGCCATAATCTGAACCATCATCACCTCTTCATTCAAACCAAATCTCACACTCTCTTTTTACTCGAGATACTTTGTGGGTGATGTCTCAAGGAAATCAAACGTCACATGATTACATGTCTTCATCAATAATCATCATCCTCCAAACACTCTGCCAACAACGCCCGCTTCCGAAATGCTAAGTGCTAGCAAATAGGATTGCATTTGCGTTTTTATCAAGCTAAAAATATCGGGGAAAGCGTCCCACAATGATTGAATGATGTGGTGGTTAAGGCGTTCAGCTGAGTTCACTTTTCCTAATACTCGTGTCAATCAGAAAGTAACTCAGTGTATCCATATTTCCACTAAATCACTATTTACTTACTCATACATTCAACTCACAAAACTAACTTTAACCAATTTACCACTCCAAAGGATTTACATAATAATTATTGTTATCAATAACCCCATTTCCAGACTTGCTCCCTAGCTTTTATAACATTTCGCAAATTACAAATTGTAATCATGTTTGAAGGATAATTGAAAGGTGACAAAGAGTATTGCAACAACAATGTTCTCAGAATTATTTCGCAGAATGCTTGCAAAATTCACTCAGTTGTGTAACATACATACATACATGTTCATTTGATGAAAATGAAAGGATTTAGTTTATTTGAGTGCCTTATATTAATACTCCGCAGTCCGGTCGGTTTGGTTATTAGATGAAATTTCATCCAGAGTAAAAGTAAAATTTAGAATAAACATGTTGATTGAAATGGAAGTAGGACCACATCAAAGGGTAGCTGTGGGAGTGGCTCTCAGCCTTATAAGTTAATCAACTTTGGGAGACATACATGTGGGGGACATGAGTGTTTTGGTCCACAGCGTGTCATCGCCACTTTCACCGCACATACGCCATCCAATAAATATCCACCAGCACCTTTTCAATTCTGATCAAGCGTCAACTAACACCAAATCCCTTTTCATTCCAACTTCTCTCCATGTCACGTTTGGTTTGGTACATGATCAGCCAAAATAACTAAAAGAGTGCTGCAAGACATGAGTAAAAGACTAGTAAGTAACCTTATTATCATTGGCCAAAATGTCAAAACTACTGAGACTATAATACATATGCAATGGCTTGTGATTCACTTCTCGTCTCGTCTACAATGGATTCTTTAGAGATAAAACACAACTCTGTATATTTGTCATTACTTTTAGTTGGTTTGGATTTACTTTCGGGAATTCAACAACAAAGAAAAGTCTGGGATGCATTGCATTCTCTCTCTCTTTCTGCTTAGCAACCTGATTTAATTGAAAATTTTAATTAGTTTGAGTAAGTATTGGCACAGGTATTGAATACCCTTTGTCATAAGGTTGTTGAAAAGCTACTAAAAAGTTTTCATGTTCCAAGTAATTCTCTTTTCTCGTCACCTCCCTTGGACAATTCAAAAGACTAAATTAATTCTCCAATCTGCCCCTCATGTTTGGCAAGGGCTGATTTGGTGACGACAATATATTCCCATCAACTTTTCAGATTTTCCACTGAACTGAGTTTATAAATCTTTCTCTTTTTTCGCTTGACAACTCTTCCCAGGAAAAAATGGTTAGCGTTGAGGCAATGTTGGGCTTGGCCGCTTTTCCTGAGTTGGATTAACGTGGAGGTGAT